>JALPQI010011725.1:0-42332 GCA_025490895.1 Thaumatotibia leucotreta
GTTCATCTTTGTGATCCTGTATTGGAGAAATTAAAAATAGTCTTAACACCTACAGTTTTCATAACAAAAGATGTTGTACATTCTACGGGGTTTTCGATGTTATCATTCGTTTTTTAATATTTTCATGCTTCAAAATGGACTTTCTTGGCACCCCGTTCAAAACTTTAACGCAGCTAAATGAACCATAGGCTAGGCCACCTGACTACGTAGGATACATGCCTTAACCTAGCCCTTGACGGCCCCCGACTAGATGGCTAGATGTCGTGAAGACTGACATGAGTGTGAATGAGCTTACAGTAGAAGATGCCCAGGATCGCGCAAAGTGGAGGTAATGTAGCAGGAAAGCGGACCCTGGCAAAGGCCGCCGGGATAACGATAGGTAGAAGAAGAAGAGACCAAGTGGCTTATGATGGCCACTCGTTTGTCGTTTATCGTGCTACTTGTCACTTTTGCACTTAAATACTTGTTACAACAAGACGGCTACAACAACAAATATAAACACGGGACCATCATAAGCTTACAGAATCTTACATATTTTTTGAATATAGTGAAAAACCCTATTTTCAGACAGAAATAACACGTTAACCGTGGTTCGCAGTAGGCGCTCCTAGCCAGTTTATACATAAAGATGCATTCAGACCAAACGAGCATTTGCTATTCTATCCCCCACTCTACGAAATCATCGAATCACGTTTTGTGTAACGATCGAATTTCGTAGAGTGGGGGCATAGAATAGCGAATGCTCGCTTGGTCTGAATGAACCTTGATATGATATCAGAACAACTTTAGCCTTCAGTTACACGGAACCCCTCGCAGGTTTAATCCCTGTCAATCGCAAAGATCGCCCGCAAAGATTTATCGTCGGCGTAAGAGGAACCGACTTGACGGGAAAAAACGAGCGAATCGCGGGTGATACACTGATAATTGGTAAGACTTGGTGCACACTATCGATTATTGATCGATTTTTTGCGAACGTTGTCTCTTGTGACGTCACACGTCACTGAGAGCAATCTCTTGAGAACAGACCTAGCGAAGATGCCATTTTGCAATCATATACCTACTAATAATTAATAATTATCAATCATTTATTCATGAAAGATAGATACAATTACATTTGGTAGTATACTGCCAAACTACATGACAGTTTGTTGGCAGTGCATTTGCTCTTTGATGTCTACAATTGTGTCTTATGTACTGTTGGCTAATTTGTGTTCATCCTAGTATAATTAAAGATCTATAATATGATTATTCTATTTGAAACTCTTTCCTCCTTATTCATAAACTTATCATTTGTCATTTTACAAAAGCGAATACCGTTTACATAAATTGGTAATTAATGCATAATATGCACTCACAAATTGTGCCTTATAAGTCCTTGTTATGTTTCGAGTGATTGCTTGTTGGTATGTTCGCATTGTAAGCTTAAATTAACCCCACCTGTCGATACAAAAGGCGGTAGTACATAGAAAGCGAAAATATGAATTATAGCCCTAATTAATTATATGAAAATGTATAAAAAATGTCAACTGACTTGGACTGGTCATGTCCAGCCGTACCGTTATTAAAGCGGACTTACTTTCTGCCCGGCTCACATATTGTAAATGAATCAAATAGCTCTTCTGAAGAATGAAGATGGATGTCCAAATCTGCTGCTTTGCCCCAAACATGTATGAGACATAATACTGTGAAAGTAACTGAATAAACTAGGCTAGCTTTCTCCACGTCAGGGAACTGTCGGATTCTTCTTACTGCATACGCGGCAGAGCTCAGCCTTTTTACCAGGGTAGATATGCGAGGAGCCTTGCAGATTGGAGCATTGCAGATTGCTGTCCGAGGTAAGCCCAGAAAAAGTGCATTCTTAACAAAGTCTAGCTGCTCGCAATTTAATGTAATAATAGTTTCAGACTTTCTTAGTTTTGGAAGCGAGAATTTTGACACATTTGGTCTTCTTCGTATCAAAAAGTAAATTAATTGCAATGAACCGCTCCAACACCTCTTTCGAAGTTTCATTGATTTGTCTGTATTCACTTTGTTTTCGGTCAACTTAATGAAGATCATCAGCAAACAGAACAAAGTCACATTTGTCTTCTACAAGGTTCGGCAAGTCATTTATGTACACCAGGAAGAGAAAAGACCCCAGAATAGAACCCTAAGTTACTCCAAGCTTTACAGTCTTGTCACAAGACTCAGTTTCATTTACAACCACTTTCTGGGTTCTTATATTGTGAGAACTGATAAGGTTGCGAGCTTCCGTAGGCAATCCATAGCAAACCATAGCATTTTAACAAAAAAATAACTTCCTAAAATTATCAGTGATTGGAACTATGAGTGCAATACTTTAACAAAACTATTAGAAATTAAATATAAGGACATTAAGAACCCTTACAACCAAGAAAAATACTTATAGTATTTTCAAATTATTGTCCAATTTAATTGTATGTAGGAATCCCGGATTTCCTGTATTTGTATGTATCGTTATGTATATTTTTAAGGATTTAAATGTTTTTTATATCTACTTGACAAATTTCTTTAAAGTTTTGCACCGATTGTGCCGATCACTGGAACTTATAGCATGGATTATGCCCAAGCCTTTTCCGACCACCCGTCGGACCATAAAATACATTCGTATGATTTATTCGTCATGCCCGTCTAATTATTCGGGCGATCTACTTTAACGAGAAAGTGTGATTGTCTCGATAACTTACTCTGGTTATTTATTACTTGCTGATTTCGTGCTTTTATAAGCTGAAAAAGAGCCTGTCTTTAGGATTCCGTAGCAAACTAGGAACCCTTATAATTTCGTTTTGTCCGTCTGTCTGTTCGCAGCTTAGCTTAGTGACCGCTAGTACTAGAAATTCACAATTTTATTTAGGTAATATTAATAAAATATTGAAAAATATATTTTTTGTTATTTGCCCTACACGTGAAGTGGGGAGGTTTTTTCATTGTAATAAAATCCTACAGTGTGAGGTATTGTTGAATAGGTCTTTCAATAATTTTGTTTTAATGTCGACTAAACAAATAATTATCTAAATCGGTTGGCGTGATATTCAGTTATTCGTAATATTCGTCTATTTCGCCTAAAATCTAACCCCATCATCATAAGCGTCTGCTAACTTAACAAGCCGATAATATTTGTTTGTTCCTTTTGGTCTTAACAATGTGTCCATAAGAGCAAAAGGGACAAACAATTATTAGCGGCTTGTTAAGTTAGCAGACGTTTATGAATAAGGGGGGAAATTATTGTTAGATTAGAGTTTTGTGTGTCTAAGAAATGATAAATGTATCTTTGTGTGAAATAAAAACTGGTTTTTTTTCGTGCACATGTATATGCATTATACAAGTCTATCAGACTAAGTATAATGCTAAAATGTATACTAATCGTTCCCTACGAAATCACGATTTCTATTTCATTGAAAACCGCATCGTGACACTTTTACCAGTCCTGATGGAGACATCTGGCAAGATTAATGGAATTACATTAAATACATTAATTGGCCCAGTTTACATACATTTTAAATTTGACACCTTTGCCTTCGGTGCACGTAGCAGGGATCGCAAATATAAGATTGATAACTATAGTCTATTAAATCAACTTTGGCAGTAACAGTACAAATCGCTACATGCATTTTTTTGATTTTTGTACCTAATCTTTGTGGTTCTATTTCTACTAATCATTATAAATACTACATTAAATTTATGTATGACAATACAAGAACATAAAATGAATATATTAAATTTAATATCTAAAATAAAAATAATAACTTTTTTTTATATTGGCACAACAAAGTGGCTCTACTCCGCCTGATCGTATGTGAAAAGTGGAGCCCAAATCGCGGCGGCAACGAAGAGGAGACCAGCAGTAACCTGTCAGTTGCCACCGCCTTGCTGGCCCGCTAAATGCTTCTTCACGCTTCGTTTAAAATTATAATGTCCAAAGTTTACTTATATACAGGGTTCGGATATCTCGTAGCACGGTAAGACGTTAGAGAACCACGGAGTCGATTTTAACATAAAAGTCAACTCATACTCATACTCACATGCTCATTCCAAAAGTTGATTATATAAGGAAGAAATATAATTTGGAATCGAATTCAACTATATTTTAAATGAAAAAAGACTGTCACACTATGTTGTAGGTATACGAGCCCCGATGCATATAATTATTATCATATGCATATATTCTCGTCCAGTTAGACAGTTTTTCGAGATTATCCCGTTCATCCGGGGGAAAAGGTTTAGAGACAAAACCTTCACTATTCAATAGTAGTACTGAGTATAAAATATTTGGACTTAATAAATCAGAATTAAAAAAAAAACAATTTTACGAAAGGTATTTTTTTTAATTTTTCCACAATTTTTAATTTTGTAAATAATCAATGAATGTAAAGAACGCCATTATTATTAAGGACGACATGGTACACCTGATGCACTGCGAATTTTGCGTCAAGCTTATAAGCGCGGAATTACGGTGGTGAACAAAAATATAATTTAGACACTGGTTTGTTAAAATCGATTTATTAAACAACAAAAGCGTACTTCAGATTGTTGTGTATCTTGAAATGTAGTACAGTAACCATGGCTAAAGTTCATACAAATTATCATTAGCATAATGTGATCATTTTTAAAATATTCAAAAATTTGTAAAAATTGTTTCGAACTAGACGAACTCCACTGCATCGGGGCTCGTATTACGTAAAAATCACGTAAACAAAAAATATTATTAAGTAACTAAGCTTCTAGTTTGTAATATCCATAGAACACGTAGATAAAAGTTCTAGAAATTAAAAGCATTTTTCACTAATTAATAATTATACAGCGTGTGTCTTTCATAACGACATTCCTTTTAAGGGGTGAAAGTACAAGTCTTAATGAACTGAAATTAGCATATTTAGTTAAGGTATTTAAAAAAAATTTTTTTCATACAAATTAATTCGGCACGCAATGTATCAGTAATAACAATAACTAATAAATTAAACCTAACAATTGACATATGATTTCATTGAAATCTCGCTCTTAGTGACATCCTGACAATTACAATTAATTACCTACCTATTTACATACTACATGTCGGTGACACTTTTCGATGACAAGTCCGTCAAAAATCATGACCCTTGTTCATAAGAAAAGGACTTAACAGCCCAGGGTGCCTAGCCAAGTTGCCAATGGCTATCGCTCAGTAGCGTATTTTAGTTTTCCGTTTTTGTCATTCTTTCTTATAAGTGCGACAGAGACGATTAAGCGCTAAGTAATTTTGTGTTAACTAAGAAGGCGGAATCAGATAATCGTTTTGTTTATGTACCGATTGAAAACTTCACATTGATTGAGTTGAAGTGTCAAGATAACATCAAGTTTGTTGATCAACAGACTTTCCTAATAAATTTAATAAAAATGTTTGAACTAGGTAATGTGATTTGTAAGAAGTGATAATGTATGTGCAGTGATTTTTGATATCAGTTCAGTGAATAATACGATTCAAAATGTGCTGGCTAAGACAGTAAGACACAGAAAGAATTGTTGATGTAAATTTGTTGTGCTAGTGTAGTCCAAATCTCGCATGTTTTAAATTGTAGTATTTTCTAGTAATGGGTAATTCAGTAAATAATTTAACGTCGGCAACAGTTCGCAGTTACTTTAATGATTTGATCGAATTAAAATGAAAACGAAACTAGCTTTTCCTCTCAGAAACGTCAAATAAATGTTTGCATTACATTGCTGCTCGAGATTTTTATAAAAATTAATTACTCTTAAATAATAAAGGCAATCGTTATATTATTTTACTAAAATGATTAACAACACTTTAATCTATCGTTACTTAAAAGCAATGTCGCTATCAAAGACACACACTGTATACATGAGGATGAGTATGAGTATAAGGTGACTTTTATGTTAAATAAAATCGACTCCGTGGTTCTCTAACGTCTTACCGTACTACGAGATATCCGAACCTTGCTTATATGACTATATAATAAAAATAAAACTAAATAAAATTACAAAAAGAATACCTACATCTGCCCTACCCAAAGGACATTAACCTCAAACAATTTTTAAACTCTATGTCAATTAGACAAATTTCCTATTTGATTTCACAAATTTTGACGTAATGTAGGCACAAGGTGGGGTTCTGCCTGAGGCATAGAGCCTCTCTGAACTGGTAGCGAAATTCGCTCGGAGAGTGTTAAAATATTTAAGTAGAAGTTCTTGTAATACTAATATAAAAATACTTTTTTAATTCAGCCCGCCAATTATTTCAAATCATAAACTTCAATTAATACGCCCTGTGCCATTTGCCCCCGTTAAGCCCCCTTCACACTCGCGGGCTAACAAGGCGCCGGAGAATGGCAATCCGCGCAATTTCCGGGACCCGCCACAATCACGCGCCGATCAAACAATTACCGCCCGATATACACTAGCGGGGTTAACCAACGTTCCATTCTGCAATCGTATACGATAAGTGATAAGCTGATAAGTAAAAGTCCTTTAGTACCGTTTGGTAGCCAAAGTTTCGTAACCAGTTTCGAAATGGGAATAAAATCCCAGTAGGTAACTGGCTTTAAATCGGGACTTATAGTGATATTTAGTGTGTGTTTATACCACTATTAGTGACTTTATAACCAGGTTTGTACCAAATCCAGTTACGA
Organism: Thaumatotibia leucotreta; assembly: GCA_025490895.1. Classification (NCBI taxonomy): domain Eukaryota; kingdom Metazoa; phylum Arthropoda; class Insecta; order Lepidoptera; family Tortricidae; genus Thaumatotibia; species Thaumatotibia leucotreta. The sequence goes on from JALPQI010011725.1 coordinate 6,642, forward strand.
GATGGTAAAGTTAGTCCCATTTCATAGCTGGCTACCTGGCCGGAAACCATATTTCCCATTTGGCAGCCAGCTACCAAATCTGGCTACGAATCGGTACTAAAGGAGACCACAGATGTCATATATACCATAGATCAAGCAAACGTATCTACTTAGCGTGTCAAATTAACTCAGTGAAATCCACTGAGTTGTCCGTCTTTAATCGCAGCTTGCAGCTTTCGGCCGTCAAATTTTGTAAGTTGAAGTGAACAAAAACATTAATAATGCCTCCTTAAGTAATATTAATTGCAACAACACAAAAAAATATGAATACTCAAGGGCCTGAGACATTTAAAATCATAGGCAAGTTACAACTTCAGTACAAAATCTGACACGCTCGGCCGCCATACAAATGAATGAACTTGTTTCTTCTATCCAAATCTAATTCTGTGATTCAGACCAAAACGTGATTCGTTGATTTCGTAGAGTGGGGGGTAGAACAGCGAATGCTCTTTTAGTCTGAATGCACTACAATACTTATACGAGAATGACAAATTCGAACAAAAAGTCGCGTGATGTAAGTTAGCACGAATGCATTCATCATCATCATCAGCCTATGGTAGTCCACTGCTGGACGTAAGCCTCTCCTGTTAACTATGCGTATTAGGAGGTAAATGCCCATAATCGCCACGCTTGGCAAGCGGATTGGCGATCGCAGTAATGTGTCCACTATGATGACGCTGCTGCCCATCATCAATCTTGTAGGGGTCAGTGACACTTCAATCCCTTACGACACCCGCAAGAGTTGGGGTCGTGACAAATGTATTCTTACTGCCGTCACCACACGGCAATGCGAATGCATTACGTATCGAGTAAAAGCTAACGTATCCTTTACTCTCCAACTCATGGTACGGCTACTGTTCATAATTTTTTACGTAAATGTAATCCACACACACAACAAAACATTACTTATTTACAACAGAAAGTAATTAAAGTTATACACAAACTGTCATCAGCGCAGTAATAAATAGTAAAAAGTACAATGAACGTAATAAGTTTTTACCTTACACAATGTAGCCTGGAGTCGGGATAAATCAACACCTAGATGGGATAACGGCTTCCATTGAGCCTCGTTTAAACAAGATTGTAGCTTGAACGAACACTTAATTTGTCCAATTAATTTTTGGACCGACACTATTTTGTCAATTTTGTAAGAAAATTTGCAAGTTCGCACGGACATATTAGGTTCCAACTGGTTTTAATTTTATAGCAGCATTAATTTACATATTTTTGTACGTTGGCCAAAAGTAACACAGGCGACAGAAAATTGTATATATAAAAGTTGACTGGCCCAAGTACTAATGGCCATGATCGCATAATGCAATTTAAATTAGGCATAAAAATGCGACGCAACAAAAAATATTGATCTCATTCTAAAAGAATTTAAGCTGCCTTCGGAGTAATATCTACTATAATACTAAGATAGATATACTAAAATCAGGGAAAGCCCCAACAATTAAACAACATACGAAATTGACATCAACTTATCATAATTTAGATTACTTACTAATTAATATAGTTAACTATTATCTTTACCACACTGGCTATGCTCGGGGTTTCTCTACGTGATCGAATCAAAAATGAGGAGACCCGTAGACGTACAAAAGTCACCGACATAGCCCTGCGGATTAGCAAGGTGAAGTGGCAATGGGCAGGCCACATTGCACGCGCAGCAGGTGGCCGATGGGGTCGATAAGTGCTGAAGTGGAGACAACGGTTTGGTAAACGCAGTGCAGGACGTCCACTTACAAGATGGACAGACGATCTTATGAAGATCGCAGGGAGACGCTGGATGAAGGTCGCTTTCATTTCAACCGGTATATTGTATAGAGGTCCAAGGAGTAGGCCTATGTTCAGCAGTGGACGTCTTATGACTGAAATGATGATGACTGTACACGAGTAAGGAACTTATTAGACCAGTCGTGATCCACTGTTACTCAGTACGTCAAGTACTTGCTAATTACTAGTTTCTTGTGTACCTACTAACCGTTCCTACTTAACCAGTATCTAAACGCAGCACAAAAGCCTCCGATGATGAGTAGGGCTTACCTTATTGTTAAGCAAATGCACTGTCGAGACATCCACAAAGCCTATATTGTTGCTTCCTACATTAAGATTAAGATTCCGTCCAGATTTATGCTGTCTGACGACAAGTTGCTCGATAAATCCGTAAACATATTGTGGCAAAATAGGATTGAACTCAATTTTAGTTTATAGTGTACTGTTTTGTATAGATGATTTTATCCAGCGCTTGGAATTGAATGTGAAGTGCCTTTTTATTGAAGTAACGACACCCTTAAGGCCGAGCCACACCGAATGTGTGTTCAGCGCGTACACAAGTGAGTGTGCTTGGCGTGCGCGTTGTAAAGTATGAAATGTCATAGTTAGATCCACACCGTTGCTAAGTCACGCGCACGTGAACGCCACGCAAGCTATAAGATTAATAACAATCCTATTTCGCCACAACGACATAGGTATTTACGGATTTATCGAGCAAATAGTCGCCAGGAAATAAATAAATATCTCGGGACATCTTACACAAATCGACCTAGTCCCACGGTAAGCTCAATTAAGGTTTGTAATGTACCTACATTACCCAGGCGACGATATTATATAATAGATAGATACATATAGATATACTTAAATACATGGACAGCCATGACCAAGGAACAAATACTAGTGATCAATAAATACACAAATAATGCTCTCGCCGGGATTCGAACCCGGAACCTCCAGCTTCGTAGGCAGGGTTACTATGGAGGCTGACAAATAAATATATTCATCAGATAAAATTATCAGTCGGTATCCTTTTCCTCAAGCATGTAAATAAAAAGACAGCTTGCATTTATCTGACTGATATATCTTATTGGGAATGGTGACAGGGACCGGAACCGGTATTTTACAAAAACCTCGAAATAGCCCAATATTTTAAAATGTTCTATACTCTTTATGTACTGCTCAATATTTTATGTAATTTACAATGTTATATTTTTAAATTACTCCATTAAAATAAAATTTATATACGGAAGAATGAAAAAGAACTAAAAAAAGAACGTTCCTTTGTATGAACGAAATAACGGTTCCGGTCCTAGAATGGTGAAACAGTCCTTATAAACTTAGAAAACATTGAAATCAAACGCTAATAATGAACAATCAAAAGTAATAAATTCCAATACATTTGTTCGTTCTGTGCATTTCCCCCGTTTCCGGGGTGAAATTGGCCGCCATTCAGGGGAAATCGACAATCACATACTTTCAATTGATAGCCAAATTGATTGACGGGATTCTTACGATTTTACCGACTACGGTGTTAAGGTGGAACGATTTCCTTGCAAAAAACAATTGCGGTACAATTTTGAAATATGATATAAATCAATGCTTCAATGAAAACAGAACTTATGGTCACGTTTTTGTTTAAAGGTGCGTTTAAACCAAAAGAGCATTCGCTGTTCTAGCGGCCGTTCTACGAAATCAACTAATCACGTTTTGTGTACCGATCGAATTTCGTAGAGTGGGAGGTTAGAACAGCGAATGCTCTTTTAGTTTGAACGCACCTTTACGAAGGTACCCATTTAGTTTGTATCATGTTCGTAGTACAATGGTTAAGATTGCGATATTTGTTTTTTAAGCACAACAGCCCGACGGTGTTAGTTGGTCAAAAACGATCTGATGAAACTTTCCGTTATAACGCAATAAACCCCATCATGACCTATACATATACAGGGTGATCAATCCTAATGGGTCAGTTTGGAGGTTTTGGAATCCATAACAGACAGCGAAATCTTGTTTTATTTTTCAAAAAGTGCAAGTTCTATTCCTGGGACGAGTACACGTATTTTTGTAAGTGTATGAATAGTTTTTCTTTTTACTAAAATCGATCTCATGGTTCCTAAGACAAGATTTCGCTATCTGCTATGGTTTCCAAAACCTCCATACCGACCCATTTGGACTGATCATAATGTATAGATATCAAAATAATATCTCTATAAAGTTCCCATGCTACTGCCAAGGAAATGCCCCGACAAATGATACCATATCACGAACACTTATAAGATGGCTCTGTTATAAATTCATCTATAAATAAAGTATAATCCCTAGGAATGTACTACAAAACACCTGTACCACGGTTCCCAGGCTTTATACAACTAAGGTCCATAAATATCTATACAGTTTTCAATCTTACACAACTGAAAATAAAGTATAAATATGTATATCAATTTCTGGTTCGGCCGATAACAATTTATCAATGAACAACGGTTACGTTCATAAATATTGCGCGGGAAAAATGATAAAAACAAAATGGCCGCGTTCGGACCACAGACAACATAGAGTAAAACAAAAAAGGGGCATAGTTGCTAATGAAATCTGCGTTTGAATTACAGTGTGAGAAAGTGTATTTTTTTGTTTTACAGGGGCTCATCTGTTATAAGTATGGATAATTCTTTTTAGTAGCGTTTTTATAAGTGCCTGTCACTGAAGCACAGTCATAGAGAATCATTCACTTTTATTGCGCTATAATAGCAAGGCTATTATATATTATCCCTGCTTTTATTAGGCTATAATTTAATCTATAAAATATAATGTGCGCTCATAATTATAATCAGGCGAAAACCTGGACAATTACCCCTAAGGCTATTGCTTGTATTTTTCGAGAAAGCTACTGTCAACTTGACAATTACCGGCTATTAGTCACAAACGATTGTCTGGTGCACCCAGCAATTAAATCCAGTTTAAAATCTCGTTCCCTTGACAAATTGCAGTAAACATAGCTACTTAAATCCAAGCTGCGCGTGATTCAGTCTTTTCTAGTATTTACAACCCTTTCAACTTGTATTCAACCCTATTTACCGTAAACAGGGTATATATTTGAAATTATCTTTGAAGACAGGTGCTGGGTACTGGTTTATCGTTGCGTGAAAATAGCCTTTATCCGTCGTAGTTATATGCCTGCCACTAATGTTTAATAAAAATGTTGTGTACTTACCTAAGTTTTCTAACGCGTTCTTGAGGCTTGATTCATTTTGCCACATCACCACGATAGTTGGTATTTAATAAGCTCCTTGTATAAGTGCAAAAATAAATACCTATCGAAAGATTTTGCTCATAAATATGTTACGACGTTCTTATTACATACATAGAATTAGAATGCACTAGGACATTTTTTGAGCATTTTTTGTTTACACCTTATTTTGTCTTTGACTATAGTAAAATGGTGTGTGAGTCATCTCGATTATACATAGAATTCAGGTTTGTGCTTATCTGGCATAATCATATCATCATCGTCATCACTGAGTTCACTGTCGGACAATGCATGAGCATTTTTTTTTTGATTGGTCCTTTTTCCTAATAGGTATGTAAATTTTGGGTTATTTCTACTCAGAATCGGAGAGCTGGTTTCGATCCCAATATGAAAAAAAGTCCAAAAATTTACATACATTTTAAGGAATTCGACTTTTGTTACCACCTGACAAAGTGTATCGAAAATGGTAACAAAATAGGAAATAATGGGACATTTTTTATTCCACTGTGTTGGACTATTATAGGCTGATGATGATGATGACGACAAAAGTGCGAAAAACATGAAATTCGATATGAGTGGCGATGTTTTAAAACACGACCGAAGGAAGTGTTTTAAATCGACATGAGTTACGAATTTCCTTTTTGCACGTGTCTCGTACGACGTTTTATAGTACAGGTGGCAATCCGAAATTTTGGACCCGACGTAAAATGAGCCGCGCGTAAAAAAGGCACCATCTGGACTAAAAATAATATTTACTATTATTATCTATTAATTCCCCAATAAACTCGTTAAGCCAATTATTTAACGTCTTCATTACATTCACCTCATCAATTCCAGTCACATTGTGGGCAAAAAGGCGCTACAGAGAACTGTATCAAACTGCTCATAAATCAAGCTGACCCGTAAACCAGTTGCTTTCGGCAAATTTCGCCATTATCGAGATCGTGATGGGTTCTCGTGGTGGCGCAGTCGATTCGCCAAATCGCCACATGAAAACATGATGTTGCAAGTTGGCAAACGCTAACGCTCAGTAGCTTTTTCTCTCTAACACTCTTCAAAACTAGAGTGTTCTATGGTAGTTTCTCTCTCTTTTTTACGTATGCACGCGAAATTCGAAATGTTTCTAGAATATTTCTATCACTCCAACGCAGACGTCATTATAGTGACGCTGAAATACTCAACATTAGCGGATATAGATGTCGCGCTAATTTTTTATAGGCCGTCTGGTGACGGTAAGAATACAATTGTCACGAATCTCTTCCCCTGGGTGTCGTAAGAGTGAACTAAGAAATTTAAATGTCCCTGAACAGTCTTTGATTGAAGATTGATTATGGGCAGTAGCGTCATCATAGTGTAGTGGACACATTACCAATACCCTCACCCATCGAGGCATTTACCTCCTAATGCGTCTATCTACAGGGTGTGGCCTTGAACACGGGAGAAAAATGAAATGGGTGACTCCTTAGGCTATCAATCAGCAAAAATCTTGTAAAGGTCCCGAAGTTTAAAAATTGATAAGTTTGAAGATATTGTTATTCAAAGTTATGGACCCGAAGATAGTATACCAGGTACTGAGTCATAATAGTTATTTTGGTTTTATTTTTACACTAATTTGGTAAGTTTTGTTTAAAGTTTTTGTACATTTAAAATGATAAGTTATTAATAACTTTTAAGTCAAGTAAAAGAACCACTAAAATTCTTTCGTGACCCCCTAAATCCCAGAAAAAACAATTCATGATAATATCAACATGAAAACTCATAGTGTAAAATTCAATCATGCAGGCATTTTTAGCGAGTTGTAATGAAAAACATGCCGTTATCTCTGAAACTAATCCCGAATCCAGAAAAGTTTCTTTGACATTATAGTCTCGAAATGTGGTCAGGAATCCAGCTTTCAAGTTAGTCGGTATACTCATTCCCACGCTGTATTTTGTACCTAGATTTTAACTAAAATTTTAAAGAATTCGTTTTTTAGGTACCTATATTTTTTATCTATAAGGTCCTCTCAAACCTGAACATGACGACCCCCCTAGATAGGTGCAGCGACCCCCCTGGGGTTCGCGAGCCACACTTTGAAAAAAACTGGTTTATCGTATACGATTGCAGAATGACATCTTGGCTAGGCCTTCTGATATCACCACGGTAGCTCATTTTGACTTGTGTTTAGGTACTAAGCGGAGATATATAAAATCTACAGATAAATAACAGTAGGGTAGAATACGTAATTAGGTCAAGTTGGGTAAGTGATACAAATGTTTCACTCTCCCCTTCTTTCCGTCTATTTTATTTATAAAATAAAATATAATACTATCATTATAATGTAAAGTTTCAGTTTCCCCACTAGTTCACTTAGGTACGCAACTTGACTCTATCTACATAGAAAACCTACAAAAAATAATACGAGTGGGTTCTCTTCGCCAATTGGGATTTTATCGAAACCGGCCCAGCCCTTGCACTGCAGCGGCCCGCAAAAAGAGCAATCTGGGTCACGCTGTTTTTTCTCCGGTCCCGTAACTCTGTAATTGTTGTTTTCATTGTTCCTGAGATAAAGGCTTGCTTAATTAACATTCGGAGGCTGTGAAATGCGGGAAAATCCGTTGCTGTGTGGTCACTGGTTATTCTGGTTTGGTTTTGTTGGGGTTCTGTAGCTAAAATGCCAAAAAGGGCACTCTTGTTATTTCGTCATGTCAGTATGTCTAAGGGCCGTTTGTTTTAACACTTTTAATCATACTTTGACATCCTTCTTCTTCACTTCATCAGCCTATGATAGTCCAACTATGCGTATAGACGCATTAGGAGGTCAATGCCCATAATCGCCACGCTGGGCAAGCGGATTGGCGATCGCAGTAATGTGTCCACTATGAAGACGCTGCTGCCCATCATCAATCTTTTATCAAATAATGGTCAATGACACTTCAATCCCTTAGTCGACTCTTATGACACCCACAGGAGGAAGGTGGTGACAAATGTAATGTACCACACTGCCCTCCTTACTGAATGAATTCTTACTTTTATTACTGAAGAACGTTAGGTACTCAACAGTAGGCTTAGCACATGATTGGTGCGACACTTATATAAGACAATATGTTACCGCGAGATAGAGTATCTGTCCCTCTTTTATTAATGTAAATAGGAAAAAACGGGAAGTCTATCTTGCAGCGACATATTATCCTACCCATCATGTGCTAAAACTCTACATACTGAAATAAAATTATGAAAACGGATAAACTCACGTGTATTAATTGAATTTAACTTCATCCCGACGTTTCGAACACTTTACAGGGTTCGTGGTCTGCGGACGACTGACAATGAATTGATAGATCTACCTCCATCAAAATAAGAAAGATTAGTACAAAACTACCTACAAAGAAAAATATACTAAACCTGTAGACAATAACACTTTAAGGGTTTGTAATTACTACAAACATTTTATGCTTTTGAGGTACAGATCTATGAAATCCTTAATTGTTTGATGAAACTCAAGATGTCTTTTTTACGAGTATTAAATCATAAGCTAGATACTGCTAAGCTCCCATAGATAAAAAAAAAATAAGTAAGTACCTATACATACTTGTCGTATCGTGGGATAAAAATCTCCGAGAAATATATGCGGCATTAAGATATCTGTTGGAATTATTTTAATGTGATTTAGATCTTGACCATAGAAGTTGTTGTTTTATATTTTACAGCTTTTTAACGTCTTTTTTGATTTGGATTAGTTTCAAAGGAAATCCCATAAATATTGACTATTAAAGAGATTTGAGATTTAAATGTGAGATTTTGATAAATCTATGTTAATTTTTAATTAAGAAATTGTTTGAAAAGTCGTTAAACCTGGTATTTGGTAACAAATTAGGAAGTTGTTCTCAATTTTATTACGATTTTTGTTTACAATTAGTGTCTAGTGGAATAAGGAATCGTCATTTTATTGCCTGACATGGATAATTTAAATTATTTTATGTTGACATTCAAGGTCATAAATTTATATGTAGCCATAAGTTAAGTAGATCAACAAGCCTATAATAAAATTGTTTGTTGTAAAGGCACTAATTAGGTGCTTTGACCATAATATATTATAAAAAATAAACATTTTTCCAAAAAATAAGAATCAGCATTTGTAAGAATAGAATAGAAATGATTTATTGTTTACCGTCTACAATGGATTACAATTTTTACACACACATATATTATGTCTCAACGGCAACCCTCTTCGGGTATACAATATTATATTACTTAAACTAAAACTATACTACTTACCTACATGCTATTTGTTCCACACTTTAGTTGGTCTCATACTCGTACATAAAGTATTCATGCATATCATAGAAGACATGATCATCATGCTTCCACTTCCGACAAATGTTTACCAATTTCAATGTTAGATATCATATACTAAAGAAAATACGTGTTTACCTATACCAAAGAAAAAATACCGAAGTTTTCCAATGCTCGAGGTGGGATTTGAACCTACGTCCTCAGCTTTCGTAGCTCATGTCATGCCTAAACCACTCGGCCACTCCATCAGTGTTATTCACTAAGGAAACCGCCTTGCTATCAGCGCTGTGTCAGCGCTGCGGCAGCGTCGAGCCTAAAAATGGTATTCACTAATGCACTTTAAACGACACTAGCGCTCGGCGAAGAATGCGGCGTGAGTTGGAACTACACTGCGTCGAGAGTTACTGCCTACAATTCGACGACGAGCTGTTCTACGTTAGTGAATACCGTTTTTCGCAGCGCTGCGCTCGAAGGCTGTCTCGTCGTCGAGCTCGTTGACGAACGCAGCGTCGAATGTGTGAATAAGAGAATAGCAAAGCAGCTAGTGAACACCGATCAGATCCTCGGATATATGAAATCTGTTTTATTTAAAAGGCTAGGCGCCTTTGGCCCTACACTAAGTTACAAGCCATACATGCTAGTCGCCTCCTATCCTAATGCCTTAGCCTCCGTAGCCTAGTTGGTATTGGTAGTGACCCTGCCTACGAATCTGGAGGTCCCGGGTTCGAACCCCGGCGAGGGCATTATTTGTATTACAAATATTTGTTCCTTGGTCAAGGCTGTCTATGTACTGAAGTATCTATCTTTTATGCATATACGGGGTGTCCCACGGCGATGCTACAGGAGGGAAAGTACCTTAAATATCATAGATAGCGTATTTTGCTGAAAGAATACTCCATTTTATTTTTAAGACTTAGTATAATTGCATTCAGGCTTTTTTAATTTTTTTGATAAAAAAATTGTATAAAAAAAATATCGCTTTGTCGGAGGAAACATACCTTAATTATATTAAATGAGTATCTTACTGAAAGAAGACATTATTTCGATTTAAAAAACAAGTTCCAACTTAATTTCAATTTTTTTTTTTTTTGAAAAAAATTGTATGGAAATAAAATCGTGACGTCGTCGGAGAAAAAATACCTTAATTATTGTAAATGAACATCTTACTGAAAGAAGACATTATTTCGATTTAAAAGACAAGTTCCAAGATCCAACTTGTTTTCAAATTAAAAAAAAAAAAAATTGTATGGAAATAAAATCTTGACGTCGTCGGAGAAAAAATACCTTAATAGTTTTCTCAAAAAAAAAAATTTAAAACAAGTTGGAACTTTTTTTTTAAGCCTTTATTTTCAAAACTACAATTTATGTACATAGATTAAAATCTAACTAATATACTTAACCTAACCTATGTATATCTAAGATTGGCCCTTGTGGCATTGTATGTACCGAGGATGCTGGCGGCATTTCCTCGCTGTATCGCAATACTGATGCGTTGTGCGAGGAAGTCGCCAGCTCTTCGGTCTTTAGTTACATCAACCAGTAGTACAGTTGGAACTTGTTTTTTAAATCGAAATAAGGTTTATTTTAGTAAGATGTTCATTGACAATAATTTAGGTATTTTTCCTCCGACGTCGCGATATTTTTTTCCATACAATTTTTTTTCAAAAAAATAAAAAAATTTTGAATGCTGTTTTATTCAGTTTTAAAAATAATATTATTTGACCGACTGTTATCTTAGTTATGATCTTTCGTTTTGTGTCATTAACAACAGAAAAAGTGCTCGACTACTCACTGTCTAGTAAGTGTTTACGCAAAACAAAAGATCATAAGTAAGATAACCGTCCGTCAGCTATGCTATTCTCTTATTCACACATTCGACGCTGCGTTCGTCAACGAGCTCGACGTCGAGACAGGCTTGCCTAAAATCCTAGCTGTTTGATTTTACATTAGGAATCGAGGCTGTGAGCGAGGTTGTGGACGAGTTCGTCGCTGTTTTTCGTTAGAGAATACGAAGTCCGTACATTAAACGTCAAACTCTCGATGCAGTGTAGTTCCAGCTCACGCCGTAAATACCATTTTTAGGCTCGACGCAGCCGCAGCGCTAATACAGTGCTGACAGCAAGGCGGTTTCCTTACGGAATAACACTGCAGATAATATTTCCCGAACAATACTCACATCACAAGCGTTAATTGAGCTTACCGTGGGACTAGGTCGATTTGTGTAAGATGTTCCAAAATATTTTATTTATTTATTTATTCTGGTATAGCGTGAGAGATATGATGATGCCATTTAAATTTTTTGTGGAACAACTAAAATTGTTTTCGAAAATATTATATTAGTGGTATTTTTTAAGCAGTAACATTACTATGTTACTCATTTATACATACATAACAGTATATTCTTATACTGTTATGTATGTATAAATGTTTACCAGATATACTATAATAAAAAAAAAACAAAGTAAGTGACTGACTATAATACTATGATGTCTACGGTAGCAGCGCTCTAGGCGCGGGCGCAACTACCGACGAAGCCCGAGCGCACCCGAACTCGCCCGAGGCGACGTTTGATGGACTTTAATTGTGAGCTGAATGATTGCCTGTTTCATAATATACTTACAGTATCAAGGACAACATTTGGATTTAAATAAAATGAAATAATCACCAAATTAAAAATAAAAAAACCGGCCAAGTGCGAGTCGGAATAATAATGGTACGGAACCCTTCGCGCGCGAAGGGTTCCGTACCCGTCCAGTATCCATCAGTCCACCAGTCCAGGGTGCTTAGCCAAGTTGCCAATCGCTAACGCTTAATCGTCAATCGTAACCGAAAGGCAGCTAACTGTCTTTGTCGGACTAATATGAAAGAGTCACAGAGAGGAAAAAATACGATACGCTACCTAAGCGTTAGCGATTGGCCACTTGGCTAAGCATCCAGGAGTGGTACCTATACCGGACCAATACGGATACAATATCTAGGGTATTTATATAATTAGTGTGCAAAGTATTATTTTCTCAACACATGTGACCCGTAGGTCAAGAGAAAAGTCTATTAGGACGTAAATAGTTGATTTGGTTGCAACTAATAACGTTTGAAAATTAGTTGGTTTATGTTACATTAGAAATGGCATACTAATTGGTACCTAGTATGTGTGAAAATAATTGAATTGTATACTTACCATAAATATTCCTTGGGAGTAAAAGTTGAAACTGCGTAACTTACTTTCTATCTCGTTCGTGCTTTCATGATAAGAGCAGGACGCAAAGCTGTTATGAGGTAACTGTAAAATAAGTTTTCCAATAAATATATGGTTTTGCTACTAAAGATGCTATGAAAATTATATGACTGTTACTATGAACAATAAAATCCTAGTTTACAGCCTTGATGCTTTTATTTTGCATTGTAATTTTATCTTATTTCTGTAGTTATTTCGCTTTACATTGAGGGCTAGAAACGAGTTTTGCTTTTTATTCTTGTTATATGTCGTATGCAAATGTAAGTTTGTTGTATTTTCATGTTGTACCTCTTGCCAGTTTTGCCATAATGATTTGAAAGGGAACAAGGTAGAATTTTATAATTATTATTTCAGAGGAAATCCCCTGAAATAATACTTATAAAATTCCACACAATAATATTACGTATAAAATATTATCGTACCAATTGCTCATTATTTGCACCATTATTTTTGACAGTAGTTGACTAGAGTCAGAGTTCGATGTTTATAATTATTTTCAAGGTATTATATTTTAGTACCAATGAAATCTACAATAAAAATACGATAACAAAAAAAATGCTAAAATCCTAAGTGACTGGGAGACAGAATGGAGCAGAGGCAGACCAAAGAGGAGATGGCGGGACGACATGGACGCGTACGACGTGAGGTGGAGGGAACTGGCCATGGATAGGGACGATTGGAGGAAGAGAGGGGAGGCTTTTGCCCAGCAGTGGGACAACAACTAGGCTATAAAGAAAAACACAAAAAAAAAACAGTTTTCTCACTATAACTTTCAACTCTAAACCATTTTCAATGAACTCTAATTTTCACTTAAATACCTAAAATAAACAATATAGAACAACAGTTTCATCAATTTCTGAAAGAAAATTGATTTTTCTCGACATTTCACAACGCTGATCACTATTAATTAATAGCAAACAGTGCCAACTATTTTGATTACCTCACTTTAATATTGCATTTGAATCTGATTAACGGAAAAAGTTCATAGTTCTGGTTAGGAATACTTTACCAAATATGTAGAATTATGAACGGTTTTCTAGCATTTCTGAACGGAAAACTAAGCCGTTATCGTGGGACTAAATACCGATATCTGAATACGTACAGTCAAATAGATTTGTAAAATAATTTCGAATGCATGCCTGCATGCATCAGCCTATGATAGTCCACTGCAGGACGTAGGCCTCTCCTATTAACTAGGTACTTATGCTATACGCATTAGGAGGTAAATGCCCATAATCGCCACCCTGGGCAAGCGGATTGGCGATCACAGTAATGTGTCCACTATGATGACGCTGCTGACCATCATCAATATTTTATCAAATAATGGTCAGTGACACTTCAATCCCTCAGTCGACTCCTACGACACCCGCAGAAGGAGTTGGGGTGGTGACAAATGTATTCTTACTGCCGTCACCACAGGACCAAATTTGGAATAGTTTATTTTATTGTTAGTTTTTTAATATATTTTTTTATTTGTATTTGAAATTATTTTTTTTTTTTAATGTTGGTTGCAATTCTACGTATAATCATTTGTGTATTTGATTGTAATAATTGTGATTATTATACTCAATGTATTGAATTTTGAAGATCATAGCACCAAAACATCAGTACGAGAGTGATAAACTGTTACGTCGTATAGAGTACCTACACGCTAACATTCACCTTATACGTCAACTCATGATACTCGTATAAGGTCAGCGTGGGTAAGTCCGGCATTTGTTTATTTGTAAGGAAAGTCCGTCATATGCGTCTTATGCTGTTGAGTTATGGGTGGAAATTAGTTGGTAGACGAACTTTCCTCATACACGGTCTTACCCGCATTGACCTTAGGTGGAATAATGTTCAACTGGTTAAGCCGACATTATACTCGACAACTCACACGGACACAGAGTACCTATACACGGAAATGCGCTTCATATATTATTTCCGTCCGAGTGTACAAGAAGTATGTAAACCTTTATTAAAATAGCCGACAAATCAAACAGGGTACGTGTTATGACGTAATTGTAGGCGAGCCCAGCCTGCGGCGACGCGACATCGCCCCACGGTACGCTTGCGCAGCCTCCGTCCTGCGAATCTATCTTTTTTTTCTTTAGGGTGTTCTACTTTTTTTATGTGACGAAGGTAGATAGCTGAGCTTTCAGCTCACCTGATGGAAAGCAGGAACTGAGGTCCGTGGACTGATCAAAAAATCACCTATGTGCTGTCTACCCTGAGGACTTAGATCGATTGCCTCTATCTATGCCAGTAATTACACCGGCTATCTTAACCCCAAACCGAAACACAGCAGTAGCAGTAGCAACATAGAGTTGTGGAGTTTGCAGACAGTAGTGGTAGACTAAACACACGTCGCTAGTTGTCGTTTCACAATACCATGGACTGAATGCGCTGTGATTACGGAAGGTAGTCAAGTGTAATTGGACGTTGTCGTTGGACCGGCAATCCAAAGGATGCGGGTTCAGATCCCGCGACAACCAGAATCTTTAGTAGTATTTTTTTTTGGTATGCACATCTGTTACACTGTGAGATTCACTACAATGTGAGATTTTTTAGAACGTTACTCGTATGTAACTTGTATATTGCAAACAGTTAGGCCCGCAAACAAAAAAAAAATATTATGTATATCTTGGGACATCTTACACAAATCGACCTCGTCCCACGGTAAGCTCAATTAAGGCTTGTGATGTGGGGACCATACTTAAATACATAGACAGCCACGACCAAGGAACAAACATATTTGATAAATAATTGCACAAAGAATGCCCTCGCCGGGATTCGAACCCGAAACCTCCAGCTACAGAGGCTGACGTGCCAGTAATTACACCGGCTATCTTAACCCCAAACCGAATGATCAAATGATCAATATACGCGCTAAGTCCATCTGATTTAAGGGTGTTTCTATGCGATTTTATTACGCGTTTTTATTGTTCATTTGTGTATATTTATTAACGTGTCGTAATTAATAAACTTGTTTATTTATTTTCCTTATTTCATGTCTTGCATCACCTACTGTTTTTTTTACTCGTTGTATTGTTTCATTGCCCAAAGGTTGTCTGGAAGAGATCGCTCTTTAGCGATAAGACCGCCTGTTGTGTTACCTCTACTTTTAAAATTCGAATTTTTTGTTATCTTCTTTTTTATGTTACGAGGTGTGCAATAAAGAGTATTGTAATATTGTATTGTATTACCATCACCATTTTATTTTTTGTTTTATAAAAGCAAACGAGTCTATTATGCCAGAATAGCAGACAAACATGCGTCTGCTACAAGATAACCGAAAATGACTCCACTATTTTTACGCAGTTCGTCAATAATTTGGGAATGGTAATGACTTGATTGGTGCGACTGAATAATCCGCATAGAACTGCCCTTAAAGCCTCAGAAAACAGGCAGCAATGTAAGCGTACCATTCGAGTTGCAACCGATCAACGACATGAGAGGTTCTATGAATAAATTAAGTGTCTCATGTGAAAATTACCTATTTCTCATTCTTTGCTTTCGACATTCGCGTATGGACTTTACCAACTGGTTACTAGTTACGCTTTCTTTCTATTTTCAAGTTTCTAGACTTTAGTCATGTTCCTGCTGCCTTAAGGTGCATGCAGACTAAACGAGCATTTGCTATTCTAACCCCCTTAAGGTGCGTTTAAACCAAAAGAGCATTCGCTGTTCTAGCGCCCGTTCTACGAAATCAACCAATCACGTTTTATGTACCGATCGAATTTCGTAGAGTGGGAGGTTAGAACAGCGAATGCTCTTTTAGTTTAACCGCACCTTTAGACGATTCAAAAGAGTTTGTTGCTATTCCAATTTGAATTAAGAATTATTTGACTTTGACTTTGACCTACTTTACGAAATTCAATCGCTAACACAAAACGTGATTCGTTGATTTCGTAGAGTGGGGGATAGAATAGCAAATGCTCGTTTGGTCTGAATGCACCTTTATATTCTGCAAGATATGAGAATGATCTTTTGACATTTATAGATTAATCCTTATTAATATGAGGGTAAGATTCACCATATTTTCGATAGACTTGACGTCATAATATATGTATAAGAGTCATTTATAAACTGTCAAATGTTAATTCTTAGAAATCAACAGCTATAAAATATCTTCGGGCTTAGCACATCTTGTGTTTGACAGCAACTCACAACTACCAGCCTCTTTTAAATTGTATAGATTAAATTAAAATGAGATGTGTTTAAGGGAGAGTGACGGAGGTTGTGAAACTTCAATATTTGGAAACAGAAATGTCAATTATTGGACAATCAATGGCGTCCTAGGGTACTCATAACGACAAATCCGAGCAAGAAACAAGTCTAAAATTCCAAAACAAAAGAAATAAACTTTTACTATTCACTAAGTATGTTCCACCAAGCCATTATTCAAGAAGTCATGAAATTAGACTTTAATAAGACCGTCTTAAAATACCGAAGCCTTTTTTCATTCTACAGTACAATGACACATCAGAGACGCACCGCCCGCGACAAAGACTGTCCAGTCCTGCGCAGCGAAACGACGCAAGTGTATTAAGAGGATGCAGATTCGTAAAATTATATTTTTGTTCAAAATTATTCTGCATCGTTGCCAAGTAGCTTTGAAACTTTTAATAGACTTGCTTAATGATAAAAAAATAGTTATTTTGAGAAATAAAATAAGACCTAATTTAAAACATTTCATTTCATCTTTCGAAACGTAATAAATAGACCCCGTTATTTTGTCGTACTGATACTATTTTTTCGTATCGTTTGAATGTTTCTTTTAGTAACTGTTTGTTTTGATTTCTTTAGCGTGATGTATTGAACGAGGTATGATACTTATTAAAGAAATTTCAGGATTGTTTTTAAAGACAATTATAGCGTGCAGCTTCAATGTCTTATTTGTTTGTAGAATAAAAGGTATCAGTCGCGTTATAATTCAGTAAATTCAGTAGGTATAAAGGTATTTATGTACTACAAAAGGTGTCCTAGACTATGTTTTGATAGGTTTTGCACTATTAGTCACGAAAAATATAAGTTTTTGACCATTTGGGTCAACGCGCTATCAATATGATTACGACATTAAAGAGGTACACGTGCGGAACAGTCTCATACTTTTTGATAAATTTCGGGGTTGTTGCAAACGGAAGCTTCCTCTTAACTGACTTATGACGTTTTTCTTCCATTGTCTCCGCTTTTAATTTATGCGCAAGAGCATGGCTCGCGGAGACGGTATTTCTCAAAATGCCACGCAACGTCCATCGCGGGGAAAAAGGTTTTTACGCAAATTACTTGCTTTGTTTAATGGAAATAAATGATAAACGACGGAATTGTAGACATGAAAGATTGATACAAGAATTTAGTAGTGACAATGCATTTAAATTGCCATTTAGGTTGCATATTGCAACATAGCAATGAGGATGATTAAACTCTCATTTCCACAAGAAGTGTAAAGAAATTTTGAGAGCTCGAAATCAGTGTAGAACAAGGGCCCAATTTAAAAAAAGGGCGTGCTTATGATGATTCTGTGTTCGTGTTTCATTATTGCCGTCACATTCTATCAACTCTATCATGTATGCAAGTGCAAAAGTGACACAGCACGATAAACAGTAGATGCGGGAATCATCATAAGTCACTTGAGGGCTTACCATGATCTACCATGCGATGCAGTTTATAGGTAGGCTCGGCTTGTCAGTTTTTGACTGTTATTCTAGGAAACTGTCACATTTCGGTTCAGATTAGGTCCTAAACTGAATCGCATAAGTAGATCGTGTTAGCCCTCCTGGTCTCCTAGCGTACCTTGATATAAACAGGAAAAAGGCGATTTCAAATTGTGCGTTTGAGTTAGACCACTTCTAATTGAAGGGTCCACGAAAAAAGCATGTCCTTTGCTTAAAAAAATCAGGGCTAATTCACATCTTATTCTGTAAAAGTAAGGTGGCTTTTCCTTCTGTAATTTGAATTGACTAGACATGTTCTTTCCGTGGAGCCTTCAATTGTCTCACTCGGCATATTCTCGAATATACTATACATAGCTTTTGGCAAACGAATTAAGCATCAAGCCCTTAAATTTACAAAATTAGCTGGAATCAGGTAAAAAAAAAATAGTACTGGGATGACTGACTGATGGAATATGAATAAAGATTGGGGCAAAAAGCGAAAAAAAATATGTTTTTTAAGTTTACGCTATGTTATTCAGGAATACTACTTTTCAAACCTTTTCATATTTTAATACCGTTTTGTATGCAATAGTTTAGCTTACTACATACGTTACAAAATACATTCAAACAAAATGTGACACACTTTTTGCTACAACGTAACTAGGTTTGATTTCAGCAAATTCAGCCGCATAAACAAGTCCCAGGGATATACAATAAAATATACCGAGTATTTACTAACAATTGAATCCGGTATTTCAATAATAGCGAGTACGAGTAGGAATACCAATGACGCGGCAGCGAATGACAATGGCGTCAGAAAGTATTCCCATCGTCTTTGAATACTGGATACTCTGTAACTTATGTACCAAGGCCTACCAAGCAATGTATGTACAAGTTGTAGAATATTCTCAAAATTGCGGGAAAATACTCTGAAATTTCCAAGAATTTTCATGAGAATTTAAAAGTAAGTTCTCATTGAGAATTTTCCATGCGAATTTATAAAAATGTGTTATAAATAATTATTTTAAATTGTAAGTAAGTAAACAAGACAGTAAATGTAACTCATTAGGCATGTACGAGTATCTAATACGGTCTTGGCTTGATTAGATGATTTGTTAAATTGAGTTTCCCGAGAACATTCTCTATGCAAATTTCGCAATTTATGAAACTTCTCCTCGGTACTAGGCCTACCTAAAACTGGGAAAATCGTAAATTTAAGGCATCTCTCTTACTGCAATGTAGGCGTTATTGATGAGACAGAGATACAATTTAGATTTTTTTTATACTCAGAAAGCAACTTAAGTCAATGCTAGCGGTCAATGAACGCTTAAAATCCAGCGTTAGGCAAAAAATGTTACACACGTATGTTCTTAATTAGTTAACACCTTGTTATTTGGTTAACCCTAGATCGTATAAAGAAAGTGAACCTATTTTATAAAATTTTGGAATTTTTGCGATATACCTACTATGATAATTTTATAGTAGCCATACCATGAGTTGGAAAGTAAAGGATACGTTAGGTTTTACTCGATTCGTAATGCATTCTATCGCGCTCGCACTCACATATTGGAGCGAGCGTGATGGCCTGCTTTACGTATCGAGTAAAACCTAACGTTACCGATACTTGCAAATAATGCAAAGTCATGATACGGCTACAGATCTATAGGTGAATAAGCATAATGGATAGATAGTCGACCATGGAGGTCGCTGAAAGACGCCAAAGGAGGTCCAAAGCCCCATCCATGTTCACTGTGGACGTTTGAAGACTGAGATGATGGTGAATAAATGTATGGTCCATGGACCCAGTAAAAGTCAAGCAATTGGAACAGCAACCCAGTTGTCTCCGGATTTATGGCTCGTCAGTTAGACAATAAATAGTGATTTTCGCGTTTCTCTTCGACGTGCGGATGCCCTAGGACGTAAACTTACGCGGTTGGAAAATTGATTTTATGTAACGGATTGCGATAGAGCATGCAACTTAAAGAGTATTTAATTTTCCTTCACGGTGTTACTAAATTGTAACAAAAAGGGTTAGACTAAATTATAGACGAAATTTATTTTACCGTATCTTCCCAATTTTCAGTGCCGGATTTACCAGTAGGCCAAGTAGGCCATGGCCTAGAGTGGCAGATTTTAGGGGCGGCAGATTTGGCAGCAAAAAAAAATGTTTTTTTGGTGTCAATAAAATAATGTGGCAGATTTTACAAGCGGCAGAGTAGAACTTTTTTAAACTTCGGCCTTGGCGGCAGAATTATACAGTACCAACATCGAAATATCTATTAAATAATGTATCCCCTCATACAAAGTGAGTGATTAGTAGAATTGAATAGCATGGAAAAGTAAATTTTAACCAACATACTCGTACTGTGACTGATACAGTGGTAGATTAGAGTTTATACGAAGAGACTAGGGTTGTGCTTTGTATGAAAATTAATAACAATATGCGACTCTACCCTTACCACACAAACTCTAGAAAGCGGTCCTTGAGTTTGCAAAATGAAGAAGTTCTAACAAAAATTAAAAATCTGTCTGAGCATTAAACCATTTAATAAATTTCAACTGGGTTTTTATAGTTGATTAAAATTATTTTTACTACGCTCAATCAATATATTGATTTAAATTTTCATGATTATCACTCATTTTAATGACAAACGGGTGTTAATCGTGTAAACTTACGTTTAATTTTATCCTGACATTTCGGGGATGGATGACGTCACATCCGTGGTCGCAGGTAGACTGGCGAGAAAATGTATCAACACCTTCGAGCTGCGCGGGTTTTTCGAACAACCCGCACTTGGTTTTGATTAAGTATTCACTTCTAGGCTAGGGTTGTCATTAAGCCTACACTCAACACAAGGAGTGTTTTTATGGCTTTGAAATGGATGTTTCACCACGCTTACATTTGTAAATCACGGGATTCCATGACGAGATTCCTTGCCCCTCATTTTGATTAATATTCCGATGTTTCTTAATTTCGATAGCTTCACGTACTGTTCGGCTATGATGTATACGTTCGGTTGATAGGACTTTCGGGTTATGGAGCTTAATCCAGTGGTTTGGTCCGGATTCCAACAAATGTTCGGCCACAACAAACTTATTAGTTTGACGCTTTTTAACAGCCGTGATATATTATGTCCCTTGACCATTTCCGCTATGGTGCGTTTGGTTTCCCCAATATAGGAACTACCACAGCTAATAATCAAGACCAAGTGCGGGTAGTTCGAAAAACCCGCGCAGCTCGAAGGTGTTGATACATTTTCTCGCCAGTCTGCCTGCGACCACGGGTGTAACGTCATGCCCGAAACGTCAGGATAAAAATAAACGTAAGTTTACACGATTAAGACCCGTTTGTCATTAAAATATGAAATTCGGTTGATCCATCAATATTACAATAAAACCACAAATCAATATTATTTGGCTTTAAAGTTATCTGATAATTAATAATTATAGAAAACAACCTTTAGTTCCATCTTGTAGCCATGTTTGGTAGCTTATGGTATGGCTGGCTTTCAAATGAGTAAAATATTCCTGATTTGAAGCTGACTACAAAATGGTAATTATTTAGCCCCATCTTGTAGCCTGATTTGGTAGCTGGCTTTTTAATAAGACAAATATTCCTGGTTGGAAGCTGAAGCGAACTCAACATAACGCTAGAATACAAAAAATAGTACTTTTTGAAGTCTTGAATCTCTGAAACTATAAGACCTACGGTAATGAATGTGAGCTCAACTTGTTGGAAATTTATTAATCTTTAAACGCTTCATAAGATATGATATCAAAAAACGCAAGGTTTTTTAAATAAAAAACAGAAACTAAAAAATTACTGTAAATTTCGCAGTTTTTCACGTACTACGCAACTATCACAATTTTTTTTGCTTGCAAAATGTGGTTTTATAGTGCTGTATGGTGTCTAAACAACATACCAAAAATGCAGCGATACTACTTGATTTGCGAGTTTAGGGTAAAATGTTGAACGGTTTGACCGTACTATTCGTACACTGGAGGATAAGAGAATCGTTCCATTATTTGGTAGCTGGCTACAAGATTGGAAAACACGTTTCTTATTTCGTAGCTATCTATCAAATATGGCTACCAGATGGTACCAAAATCTGAAAAACAGTAATTGTAACAATTGTTCAGTCATTAAAAATAAATCTGGGAATAATGAAACCTTCTAATCAATTGGAATTGCGTTTTTTTTTTGTATATTATTTATAGTGCGCTAACAGACGACATTTCAGTAATTTTTACAACAAACATAATTAAATAAAGTTACCTGATTATTAACAATTAATGAAACAATCAGAAAAAACGTAGCATTAATAGGTATTAATGTAATGGGATTTAAAACGTTTGTTTCATTTCGAATCAGGAATATTTTTCTCACATGGAAGCCAGCTATGAGCTACCAAACCTGGCTACAAGATGGGAGTAAAAATTGTTTTCTATAATTGTTAATTATCAGATAACTTTAAAGCCAAATAATAATGTTTTCTGGTTTTATTGTAACATTGATTGATTTGTTGTTTGCGAGTGAGCGTAGTAAAGTAGTAAAAAATAATTTTAATTAACTTTTTAAAACCGAGTTGAAATTTATTAAATGGTTTAATTATGCTCAAACTGATTTTTAATTTTTGAATGTTAGAACTTCTTTATCTTCCCAATTTAAGGACCGCTATCTAGAGTTTGTGTGGTAAGGGTAGAGTCGTATATTATTATTAATTTCCATACAAAGTACAACCCCAGTGTCTTCGCATAAACTCATTGTATGTTGGCTAGGCGTCCATCCCTCCACTGTCACACCAGCTAAAAGTCCACGTACTGTATAAAGTAAGAGAAGGCCTGCTACTGCGAACACCGAAGTTCGTAAATTTCGGGGATTTGTCTCCGTCACTCTAATAACGCCTTCATTGTCCGAAATTTGATATTTGCGGATTTCGTAGTTCGCGGTAGGGATGCTGGATTTGCTTTCCTGCCATGAACGCTCCGGTAGGCACACACGGCTGTGAAATGAAATTCCTGCCAAAGTGTCCAAGTGTCCCTAAACGACTAATATACGAAGCTTTTTTACGTTTCGACTTTCTTCGTAATTTTCCTAACAAATTATTCAAATTGGATAGGGGCGGCAAAATATAAATGGCCTACAGGCGGCAAATTTCTAAATCCGGCACTGCCAATTTTATTAAATTGTTGAAGAATTTCACTTACTTGACAAATGTAACGTGTCACAGCCTTAACGTAATATTATAATACATAATTTAATACCTACATAAAAATTGTCAACAAATAATTCGGTAAATCTTTATTGGCTATTTGGACAAAAGGCAGGATACCCTTTTCTAATTTGTTTATTTTATTTGTTTTAATAGGGTAGTTACTTTAGTACGAGTATCTTACCTATGATTAAAACAGGCTCAAATTCATTGGTTTTTGACTTAACTAAGTAAAAAGAACGTACAAAATATTTTTTAATCTTTGATATACTAAATCTCCGATACGTTAGTTATGCGATTGATTTTCGTAAAATGTCCAACATAGCTTACCATAAAAACGATTAGTCAGATAAGTCGTATTGATATACAAACAAATTCCGTCCATAAAATCAGCGACAAGGTGGGACGTTTTGAAAACCGTAACCAAAATTACCGTTTTTAATTAGGTATTGGTAGCGACCATAACGAGGGTCTTGAGTTCAGTCCAAGGGTGGTAATTTTGTCCAAGTCTGAGAGTATAGGAATGATTATGACGATAACCCATGTTAATTATCTGCAGTTATTACAGAAAATCACAGAACCAAGTGCATGTGCGTTTACGTCCTACGTCTCAAGTCCCGCAAAGCACGTTTCCCATTGTACGGCATATAAGGCTCAAGACGACTCGATATTTTTATACGATACTCCTTTGTACAAGTAACAGGTATTTATAACTGTTATTTGTACCGGTTCCATCCGTGATTGAGACTGCTGTACGTTACCTTATTGTTTAGTTTATGGGGTTGGCGAGAGTTAGTGCTTATTGTAGAAAAATATAGGCCCTTTGAAGTTGCCGATTTGAGACAGGAGTCGAGTCGAATGTCTTTATTTTCTATAGTATAAATATAAATCAGTTTCTGGATACAACGTGCGCTGATAGGACTATTTAAGCAATTCTCAAAAGTTTGTTGTATATTTGGATCACACATACATCAACAGCCTATGATAGTCCACTGCTGGACGTAGGCCTCTCCTATTAACTATGCTTATAGACGCATTAGGAGGTAAATGCCCATAATCGCCACCCTGGGCAAGCGGATTGGCGATCGCAGTAATGTGCCCACTATGACGACGCTGCTGCCCGTCATCAATCAAATCAAAGAATGGTCAGTGACACTTCAATCCCTTAGTCGACTCTTACGACACCCGCAGGAGGAGTTGGGGTGGTGACAAATGTATTCTTACTGCCGTCACCACACGGCTGATATTTGGATCACGTCTTAGATATTGATAAAAATTGGTAGGCTGGTATAGCAATGTACAAGTTGGAGAACATTCTCAAAATTTGGGGAATATACATGGAAATTTCAGAGAATTTTCATGAGTTTAAGAATAAGTTCTTCCAACGAGAATGTTTCCATGAGAACTTATAAAATAGTGTTATGAATAATATTGTATTTCACAATTGAGTAAACAAGGCATAAAATATACCTTAAAAGGCATGTAGGTATATACAATGGTTTTGGCATGATTACATTCCTTAAAAAATTTAAATTGCCGAGAACATGCCTTTTAAGGTATACTGTATACCTTGTTTACTCAATTGTGAAATACAGTATTCTTTATAACACTTTTTTTATAAATTATCATGGAAAATTTCTCAATGACAACTTATTCTTAAATTCTCATGAAAATTCTTGGAAATTTCCGAGTATATTCTCGCGATTTTCAGAATGTACTGCAACTTGTATATTGCTACCCCAAACTGCTTCAACAGCTTTGTGTTTTTTATATATTTTTTTTTTATACCACGTCGGTGGCAAACAAGCATACGGCCCGCCTGATGGAAAGCAGTCACCGTAGCCTATGGGCGCCTGCAACCCCCAGGGGTGTCACATGCGCGTTGCCGACCCAATAAGAACTTGTACACTCCTCTTTTGAAGAACCCCATACTGTAGTCCAAAACCTCGGCAGGTAGCTCATACATATTTAAATTATATTTAAATCGTGTGTAGTTTCTAGGGTTAAAAAAAGGAACAATAGTTAATTTTACTTACATATTCAAACTATTATTCCTCCCTATCCCACGGTAATGCAAACCGACAAATTCACCACTTTATTCTCTAGATAAGTAACTTGGCTAGTTTATGAGTTATGAAATAAGAGATAGGGAGAAAGGGCAAGGAATGAAATCGCATACTTAGCAGTATCTTTGCCTAAATGTGGCGACAATGCCTGGGATTAAAGCTGGTGTACACAGGGTATTTCATCATCAGCCTATGTTAGTCCACTGCTGGATGTAGGCCTCTCCTATTAACTATGCGTATAGACGCATTAGGAGGTAAATGCCCATAATCGCCACGCTGGGCAAGCGGATTGGCGATCGCAGTAATGTGTCCACTATGATGACGCTGCTGCCCATCATCAATCTTGTAAAATGGTCAGTGACACTTCAATCCCTTAGTCAACTCTTACGACACCCGCAGGAGTTGGGGTGGTGACAAATGTATTCTTACGACCGTCACCACACGGCGTTTAGTCACAGGGCATTTAGTCCAGATAATACATTAGGTATCTTTGTGTATTAAAAAAAATTGTTCATGAAAATTTAGTTTCACAGATTGAGGCACTGGTTTCACCGCGAGCTACTAAGCTATGAACTATTGGCTAAAAACACGAACAAAAGATACACACTCCCGTGTAAATAAAAGAGACACAGCGACACTCGCCCAGCTATCAGCTACCACCGCCGGGCAAGGTATCGCCGTGTCTCTTTTTTTACACAGGAGTGCGTATCTTTTGTTCGTGTTTATAGCCCTTAGTTCCTCGCTAAATAGCTCGCGGTGAGACCAGTACCTAAGTTAATCACATCTTAGTTACATATTCCAAAATATCTATAGCATGAAACAATAAAATTGTCGTTTTTATAATCCAATATTTATAAGATAATAATATTACTTTGCTAAATATTCCGCGATACAATACGTGCAAGTTAATTAGTGCAACCCTCTATATTTGCAAATATTTTGGGATGTTTTTTTTATTCATTTCTTTTTTACCAATGAAAATGTACGTTACAAACCTGACTGCTGACATTAAGCCGATGAGAGCTGCCAAGGTGATCAAAAATATCGGACCATGCACTCTAGCGCCATAGCAATAAAGGCGTAGAGATATTTGTGACTACCCTGACCGCTCTGGTATTTCTGATCGCGACTGTACAAGGCATCTCCCGGTTAAACACTTTCGTAATAACACCCCCTATTAAGCAAAAGCAAAATTTATAAGCGAATATTTCACGCATTATAATTAACGTAGCATTATCCAGTCAGGAACATTTCCTATTCGTCTAGCAGTGTTTTCTAGCTTTTATCTCACTCTATCCAGTATTTAATGAGAGGGATATGTTTATAGGTGAGAAATACAACATAATGCGTTTGCTCTCACTGTACGCTCCGCTTAGATAGTGATGTGCTACCGAGTATTTACCCCGCAAAGTAAATAATCCCCCAAAAATGAAGAATAATAACTTTGCACAATTATTTTATAACGCAAAGCTTAAAAGGAGCAATTCTTGCGGATATATATTAGTTTCAGGGGTGTCGGAAATGACCTATGTCAATCAAATTTTAGAATTATAACTAACGTGACTGGGCCGGACATATCTGCCGTATGCACCCGGAAAGATGGGTCCAATCACTCACTGAGTGGATCCCACACGATAGCCACCGGAGCAGAGGCAGACCGAAAAGGAGATGGCGGGACGACTTGGACACGTTTTTTTAAAAAAAGAAAGGAGTACTCTCAACCAAAGCTTAACATGACTGCGGGTTTGTACCTTGCATTACTTAAAATTGAGTAAACCGGTTTGCAAATATTTTAATCAAATTTGTAACGGAAAGGTTTTTGCTGCGAACAATCGATTAAGTTTGGCTTTTTCTACGCGACAATATTATTTAATTCGAGTTAGTAAGTGAAGCTTAATGGCTTATTTCATAATTTATTCATGTAATATTATTAAACCTGTTAGAACACAACAACCCTGTAATTTTGGAAAGTCATTTAGGGAACCAAAATATTTAAAAAATCAGTCCTTCAGCATCCAGTTTTTTCTGAAACGTATATATATATTATACTCGTATCTTCTTTTATGTATGTAGATCTAGGAATGTACAAGTACATCTGCAACGTTTGAGATGTAACTAAAACCGACATCGTCAGCTTTTGCGTCTGAGGCCCTACCACCAACTACGAAATCCTCAAATTTCGGGGAGTTTTCTCTGTCACTCTAATGACGAATAATTTACGAACTTCAGTATTTGCAGTAGTGATGCTCAGTGTGTAACACATTTTTGCTTCTGGCTGTAAATACCACCAAATAAAAGTTTATTAGATTTTCACTAATGCTTCAATAATACCCCCATTTAGGGATACACTGGAATGCCCCTTAGCCCATCCCTACTCGTATCGCAATATTTGAGAGTAATCCGCAAACAGGTAATAGTATCCAGGACGAGATAAAGAAAATATCAAGACTATTATAGCCCGTCGTATGCACGTCGCTCGTGCGTTGGTTTAAGCAGGATACGACTTATTAAAAAAAAATGTTTAAAACCAACGGAATATTGGTTTATTTGGTTTAACTTTATTAACAAAGATACCTATACCTTTCCTGAACGGCGAATATAAAAAAATCTGTTAAACCCATGATCGCATGTTTCATTGCTACTTATCTCATCGTTTTTTATTTGTTGGACTAGGTTATAAGATAAGTTTAGAATATTGAATATGTCGCCGCCCCCGGCGAATACTAAGATAACTGCCATTACCATGGTTTTAGTGTTATGTCATATTT
Organism: Thaumatotibia leucotreta; assembly: GCA_025490895.1. Lineage (NCBI taxonomy): Eukaryota > Metazoa > Arthropoda > Insecta > Lepidoptera > Tortricidae > Thaumatotibia > Thaumatotibia leucotreta. Next base: position 34,894 of record JALPQI010011725.1, read on the forward strand.
GAAATCTGTGGGTGCTAATGCAACTGTTGAATTTTTTTCGTAATTTTTATTCTGTTATTTATGGAGATAAAAAAAAATGCAATGTTATTCTTTGATTTTATTGATCTCTTAAATTGCCAGAATAAACGTCTATGAGGATAATATCAAAAATGATTATTAGACCTTACGCTATAAACGCTCGTATCATGATATTCGCGTGAAAATCATTCTACAACAAAAAGACATCAGGCAGTTATCATTTTATTCTCGTATTAAAAATCTTCTGTCTGTTCGAATATCGTCCTTTAGTAACGATTATCTATTTGTGCGAAACATTAAAACGTATTATCTTCCTTTTCATTTACATACGTTTGACAATCAAAAATTGAAATGGCAGATACAGTACCGCGGGAAATTCCTAAAACGTACCTAGTAATGTTTGTGTACTAAATGAGAAACGAATCAGTGCTTTCAGCGCGATGGCTCACCCTACGCGAACCACTCACGCTGTCAGTTTATCAGCCGGAGGGCCGCAGGCCCAACGGCTAGCCTTACGCGAACCACTCACGCTGTCAGTCTATCAGCCGGAGGACCGCAGGCCCGACAGCTCGCCCTACGGGAACCACTCACGCTGACAGTCTATGAGCCGGAGGGCCGCAGGCCCTACAGCTCGCCCTACGCGAACCACTCACGCTGTCAGTCTATCAGCCGGAGGACCGAAGGCCCGACAGCTCGCCCTACGGGAACCACTCACGCTTACAGTCTATGAGCCAGAGGGCCGCAGGCCCTATAGCTCGCCCTACGCGAACCACTCACGTTGTCAGTCCATGAGCTGGAGGGCCGCAGGCCCTACAGCTCGCCCTACGTGAACCACTCACGCTGTCAGTCTATCAGCCGGAGGACCGAAGGCCCGACAGCTCGCCCTACGGGAACCACTCACGCTGACAGTCTATGAGCCGGAGGGCCGCAGGCCCTACAGCTCGGCCTACGCGAACCACTCACGTTGTCAGTCTATCAGCCGGAGGACCGCAGGCCCGACAGCTCGCCCTACGGGAACCACTCACGCCGACAGTCTATGAGCCGCAGGGCAGCAGGCCCTACAGCTCGCCCTACGCGAACCACTCACGTTGTCAGTCCATGTGCTGGAGGGCCGCAGGACCTACAGCTCGCCCTACGCGAACTACTCACGCTGTCAGTCTATCAGCCGGGGGACCGAAGGCCCGACAGCTCGCCCTACAGGAACCACTCACGCTGACAGTCTATGAGCCGGAGGGCCGCAGGCCCTACAGCTCGCCCTACGCGAACCACTCAATCTAAGTCTCTGCCAGTCTAAGTCGGTGGGCTGCAATTTTGTATGCTTCCGTAGCTTTGGGGACAATACTATAATATGTAGCTATTAACGTTTGCCTTCTTTTGGACCGACTAAACAAGCGAATCAGAGGGTTGTAGGCCAGAGCTTAGCGCTATCATGCTACTAATGGAATAATGTAACATGAAAACGAAGCTGAGGGCCGCAGGCCCTATAAACCCAGTGCTTCCAGGCTACGCGACGGAAGAGTGTTTCTCTAAAACAAATCGGAGGGCCGCTGGCCCGACAGCTGGCCCTTGCGAAGGACGAAGGCACAAAGCGATTGCACAAGGCGCTACAGCTATAGCGTAACATGAAAACGAAATGGGTGGCCACCTGCGAAGGACGAAGGCCGAGCCTTGCACAGGGCCGAAGGCCCGGAGCATCCAAAGATATAAATATTAGTTAGCGATATACTTTCTCAAATGCATCGGTCATCGATGACGTCTTCCTAGGATTGACAGAAACAGATGCTCTAAATATAACATTTTCGGTAAGCCTTCAAGCATAATCGTATTCCAAGGCAGGTTTATTTGAATTTTAATGTCGTTTCTCTTACTCTTCTGACAGATATTCCATTAGTTCGAATAAAATTCGGGAATGCGATCGAACGGAAATGGTATTCCAATTCATATTATAGAACCCATATCAGTGCAGTTCCAGATCAAAAGTCACGGCACAGTGGAACGAAGAATGTTACCTGTGGTATTATGCTGGGCGTCAACAGTTCATAAGATGCAGGGAAGTGCAGTCGATCATGCCGTGGTTTATTTAGGTTCGAAATGTTTCGCTGCTGGACAAGCATAACTAAGAAGCTCTGAGTAGAGTTCATTCTTTAGACAGTCTACAGATTGAAGAATTAGATTGCACAAATTAACTGAAAAGAGACCTTACAACAATGAAGCGTTTATTGAAATGGATAGACTGGGGAATAATATATTACAAGTAATGAACTACAAAAGGGTTGAGTTTAGCTGATCAATAGATGTCAGCAAAAGTATGATACATATATGTACTTATGTGTAAACAAACATTATCCATAAGCAGGTATATCATACTTTTGCTGACGACACTATTGTTCAGCTAAATTCAACCCTTTTGTGGTTCGTTAGGTAAGGCTTACAAAACCGTGGATTTTATGAATGTCATGGTTTATTTTTTCTTTTTTACTATAAAACATTTTTTTACCTCTAATTTATTCTTTTATGATAAATTGATAATGGTAGTGAACCCTTGGCGCGCGAGTCCGACTCGCACTTGGGCGGTAAATTCTGATATATAACTTATTTATAAGTGGATTTACTGCAAAATGTATAAACAAAGGACTTCACGTCTTATGGCTATATCAAATAATGTTAGAAAAATTGAGGAGACACCCGATCATAAAAATAAAATTTTAGTAATGGTAAGTAATTAATTATAATAATCATTCTGCCAATTTACTTATTAGGTTTAAGTTTAACTATTTCAATTTTCTTGTTCAATAAAATTAATGCTGATTACCATATTACAGTTTCATTTTTAATCTAGATTAAAAGCCTTTTTTAAAAAAGATTAACACTAAATTTACCGGAATAATGTGATATTGTAGTATTATACTCACTAGCTTGCACCCTGGTCACCCTCTGAATAAAATTGTAACATGATGGTGCAATATTTGGTGTTGGCGTAGCCGCAATGTGAATAAAATGATAATCGATATTATTATATCCTTGATGATGGTAAATTTTGACTAACTTTTTGTTTTTGAAATAACTTTTTTTCGGTATGTTTAAGAAGAGGTTACCCTATTTTTTCAGAAAGCTACAAAAATTAGCTATCGTTAGAACTTTACATAATTTGCATACGTTTAGTATTAATGAAGTTAACGACAAAAACATGTTTTTATTTTCTCCTGAATAATTAGGTTTTTGCAGTTATCATTTTATTCGCCGGGGGCGGCGATGTACTCGTGTACTAAATACTGAATGTTTCTTTAAAGACTGTAACAAAAAACAAGCCACTCGAAAAGTCAAAAATCTTAAGTCTCGTCAGTCATTGCATATGCAATTTAAATTAGCTGACGATGACGTGTGTTCATCAGGCGCAATATAGCTAATAATTATAGTAAAATCATAAACATGGTCAGGATAACGAAGTAGGCACTGTCCCAGGTTTGTTCTGTAATCATCGTATCTTTTTGTAAATTGCCATTTCAAGATATTTTTACCATTCCGCAATCCAACTGTGTACGCTGTTTTATGTGAGACATGGTATTTATAATAGCTATCTGGCTCCAATTTCACCACGCTGACAAGTGTGACAATTGTATCAAAATTTGACATATGTAGAATTATCGGTTTCACCATGATGACAGGTGCGACAATTGTAGAATACAATTGTAGAACACAATTGTCACGAGTAAACAGAGGGAAAAATGTATCAAATATATTATTACAAAAAAGTGTTTATACTCAAACATCAATCAATTTTATTTTCACGTCAGCGGCTCTAGCATAGCGGTTTTGCTACTTGAAACTAGTGAGCAATATGCAATTTTGCTGCGAGAGTGAGAAAAACTAACTTTTTATATTTCCGTATCGTTGCTTAGTCGCAGGTCATATTTTCATACTGCGGGGTGAATTACGAACTTTGAACATTTAAACTTCATTACATCCGTCACTTTCATTCCGTTGCTGAAAAAAGAGATAGATATTAAATATATCGATTCGTAGTCGAATGACGAAATCTTCGTAGTGGGCCCCCAATTTTTTTTTTAATTTTACGTCTTGTGGACAGGCAAAAGCACTAAGCCATACTGCCTAGTAGGCGGCCAAAAGGCGGGAATGAAAAATACCGTTCGGATACAAAATAAAATTGGAGCTTGTGTTAAACTTGTTTTAGTACATTTCGATGCTAGTACGGAAGGTATGTCATTATTTCACGAGTCCCGAGATATCCACGAGCCAAAGGCGAGTGGCAAGACTTGGGACGAGTGAAGAATAACATTTCCGCGCGTGAATCGATCGACGTTTTTCAAAACAGTTGCAAAATATTAAAAGATGATAAACAATTTAAACAAAATACTTAGTTATGAGTAGTAACTTTTGACAATGAACTTTTTGACGGACAAAAGGTGTTTTTTCTAGCTCCAAAACTTGCATTCATAATTTAAGAGGTAATAGATTTTGCTATTCAACCAACTCAAATGTTTTTATTTGAAAATACATAGTTTATAAGCAAATTAAATGTATAAATCTTCACTTTTAATAACTTTCGTAACACCATGTTCGATTATCTGTGTATATATTTTTTTTATTTTTAATTAGGTACTTAATAAACATGCTTGCATTTAAGAAAAACGCCTCTAGTTTGATAGGCAATTCGAGACCGTTCCGTTCTCACAAATGTTTTTCAATGTTCAATATTAAAAAAAATATCAATACTTTTAATTGTTTTGCATTAGCTGTAGGTTTTTAGTTTTAATTCGTCTTGGTAAAGTACAGTAACATGAAAACTCTTTGGTAAGTTGCACGAATTGGAACGACTATAAATTTTAAAAATTGAAAAAGTAAAAGTACGAGTGCTCAAAAACGAACTTTGCACACGCAAAACAGCCAAAAAAGAGCAATTTTTGAGCAACTGTATTGAAAAATAATATTAAACCTAAAAAATAATATAAATCTAATATTATATTAATCATATGAGTATTTAATTAATCTTAAAATACAATGAATGAAGAGAGCCAATATTCGTCACGATTTTTATTACTATAATTTGATTTTTTTTTTATTGAGAATGAATATTTAAGCCAAATTTAATTCTTTCCTTATATCTTCTTATTTGTGCGAATTCATCAAGATCACTGTTACTATCACTACCAGCGTCACTATCACTACTACTTGCATGGAAAGCCATTTTGAACTAGGTACGCGTGTATCAACAACGAAAAATTACTTACAATTGTCACGCAAATCCGACACATCTTTAATCACATGTCAAGATTCTCCGACAATTCTACAAATATGTCGACTAAAAATAATAATTCTTGTTTCACAACATAATTGTAATACATACAATTGTACCAAAATGCCTGTCATGTTTGTAAGGATTTCTATAGAAAATATTTCTTAAAATTGTAATATGTCACCTGTCGCTTGACAATTGTAGCTCTACATATGTAACTTACAATTGTAGCCGTGGTGAAATTGGGGCCTGTTAGCTGTAAGAATCATCTGTAAAAATAAAGTAACATAATTTACGATAAAAAAAGAGTTTGTTAGATGTCATAAAATATACCAAAAATAAGTTCACCAATGTCGGAGTTGGTATCCGAAATAGGGACTTATAATGAAATTTAAGAAATATAAATTATTATTTTAAGCTGCAGGGCAGGTCCACACAATGCCAACGCTACCTGCTATATCTTTTGTACTTCGCATCCGCGGCTGTCACACGCCGTGCTGCGAATTAACGCCACAGTTGTTACTGTAATGTTATATATCCGAGTCGAACACTAAGCCTGTCCACTCTAAACTTTTTGTAAGGTCTTTTATAAATTATAAAGTCCAGTTCGCCATAGTATTTGTTTTTTTTTATGTGGTGAAGGTAGACAACTGAGCTCTCAGCCCGCCTGATGGAAAGCAGGAACTGAGGCCCATGGACATAGTGATCAGAAAATCGCCTGTGCGCTGCCTACCCTGAGGACTTAGATGGATTGCCTCTAACTATGCCAGTAATTACATCGGCTATCTTACCCCCAAACCGAAACACAGCAGTGCAAACACTGCTATTTAGCGGCAGGTTAACGGGTAAGACGGTGGTAGCTATCCGGGCGGACCCTGCACGAGGTCCTACCACCAGCAAAATTGTAGTAAAATTGGTCTTAAAAATGGACGGCCTATACATATATGATTACAGTGCTCGGCTGCTATGAAGCCAATCCTGACACCTGTCATTTCAATACATTATGTGTCAAAAAAGTGACCTTCTTCTTTTTCTACCTAGCGTTATCCCGGCCTTTGCCAGGGTCCACTTTCCTGCTACATTTCCTCCACTTTGCGATCTTGTTGACAGATAATGTCTTTAACTGACAGCTGTCAGGATTGACTTTATACCGGCCGAGCCCTGTAGGTAATGTGTGCTTGCCAACAGCTACCGCCGCGAGTTTAAGGGTGAAGTGAAAACACATTTATCAGCATGCGTACGCATTTTGTCTAATAAAATTGGCCGTTTAGTATGAAACGTGTAAGCATGCGTACGCGTGCGGAAAGCTGGACGCGGTCCCATACTAAACTGACATTTTCTATAGACAAAATGCGTACGCATGCTGATAAATGTGTCTTCACCCTTAGTGTGACACCGCGTCAAGCTACCAGCACGCGTACGCTTGCTTACGCGTTTTATAGTAAACGGCTGATTCAAAATGCGTACGCATGCTGATAAAATTATGTGTCTTCGCCCTGACAGACTTTCTATACTTCCCACTGATACTCTTGAATTGGTGCGAGCGAGAAGAAAGGAGCGCCGTTTGCCTAACGTGGCAATTATGAGCATATACCTCCTATTGGCATCTATATTATACTTAGAACAATAAGAGACCTCTGTCCAGCAGTGGACTAAGAGGCTGAGATGTGAAACGTGCATGTGTATGTGTACTTTGAATTACCGCCAGTCTAAGTAACCTAGACGAAAGTCTTTGATCAGTGCGTGTTGCCAGTGATGACATACGGTGCTGAAGCCTGGTCGCTTACAATGGGCCTCATAAGAAGGCTCAAAGTCACCCAAAGGGCAATGCTAGGGCTTTGCTAGGAGTCTATCTGAAAGACTGTGTTAGAAATGAGGCCATCCGCAGCAGAACTAAAGTAACCGATACCTATAGCTCTCCGAATCGCTAATCTAAAGTAGCAGTGGGCGGGGCACATTGCACGCTGAACCGATGGCATCTTTAGGTTCCTAATTTTTGAGAATGATCTGCAAACTTTACTATCAACAAATTGGAACTCAAGGGTAGTCTCTAGAACCTTGTCAAAATGACAAATAATAAGAGTTCTCTTAGAATTTGATTTCATGCGTAACTTTGACATGAGTCCTGAGGGATGCACACTTGCACAGTGGGTCGAAATGAATAAAA
>JALPQI010011726.1:0-28868 GCA_025490895.1 Thaumatotibia leucotreta
ATGACAGTTGTTATATTCAAAGAATTATCCCATTATCAAGGAGATATACATTGTATCATCAGCAAGTATGAATAATTTCAAAGATTATAGGTAACAGCCTTAGCATGCCTATATTATTTAAAGAATCACTTACCGCTAACCAACATGTCATAACTACTAAGCAAACACTTAAATAGATATATTCAAAGAATTATCCTCCAACTCCTAATAGTTAAGGAGTTATACCTTTCGTCATCAGCTCACCAACATGAGACTATGACCACCTAAATGCAAATACTCAAATAGCTTCCAAAATACATGAACTGTGTTATATTTAAAGAATTATCCCCCAACTCCTAATTTCTAAGGAGTTGTACCTTTCATCATCAGCTCACCGACATGAAAGGATGACCACCTAAACGCAAATACTCGAATAGCTTCCAAAATACATGAAATATGTTATATTTAAGGAATTGTCTCCCAACTCCTAATCTCTAAGGAGTTGTACCTTTCATCATCAGCTCACCAACATGAAAGGATGACCACCTAAAGGCAAATACTCAAATAGCTTCCAAAATACACGAAATATGTTATACTTAAAGAATTATCCTCCAACTCCTAATTGCTAAGGAGTTGTACCTTCCATCATCAGATCACCAACGTAAAAGTTCATGACTAGACGCAAATATTTAAATAGTCTTCGAAAATAAATGAAAAATGTCATGTGTGCCTACAACATTTGAAGAGTTCCCTCGATTTCTCCAGGATCCCATCATCAGATCTGGATTCGGTGACAATGCGACCAACTAGAAGGTATACCCATTCAAACGAAATAAGAATTTTTCAAATCGGTCCACGCGTCTTTGAGTAATCGGGGAACATACATTAAAAAAAAAAGATTTCGACGAATTGTAAACCTCCTCCTTTTTGAAGTCGGTTAAAAAGAGAGTGTATCTTTTATTTACACGGGAGTGCGTATCTTTTGTTCGTGTTTTTTAACCGATAGCTCGCGGTGAGACCAGTGCCTTAGGTTAGAACTGCCACCTTATTAGTAAGTCACTACTATATCAATGTAAGTACGTTAGGTTAGGTTACAATTGCGACCTTATCAGCAATTGACTGTTATGACAAAGTGGTTTAGGTTAGGATACAACTGCGACCTCAGCAAGTCAGCAGTAATTCACTGCTATGGCAAAGTGGCTTCGGTTAGGTTAGGTTAGAATTGCGACCTTGTTAGATTAAATTATGCTCAATTAGTAAGTCTACGGTAGAGTAAATTGTATTTCCATTTCAACAATTATAAAGAAAAAGAAATGTATTTTCCTTTACTGTCATGGCAAAAAAACTCGACAAGAAAACGTTATGCATATCTTGCACGGGAAAGAGAGGGCTGGGAGATACTCCAACGACAAGTGAATAACTCTGTGATGATGATGATGAAGGTGACCGTCTGTTCATTATAAGAAAAAGATTTGGGAGTTCAACCCACAGTCCCTTATATTCCAGTATGTGTGTCTATTTGTCCGTCCGTGGCTAAGCTCGGCGATCGTTAAGGTGCATGCAGGCCAAAAGAGCATTCGCTGTTCTAACCCCCAACTCTACGAAATTCGATCGTTACACGAAACGAGATTCGTTGATTTCGTAGAGTGGGGGATAGAACAGCGAATGCTCTTTTGGTCTGCATGCACCTTTAGTATCAACTAGAAAGCTTAAATGTGGCATGTACATGTATATTTTTATACCACCGACAGAACGATGAAAAAAATTAAATTTTACGGTAAGTATCTATAGAGGACACGTAAAATGATGATGTTTTATTTGCACTTTCACCTTATGGTATGTGGTGTCTTTAGGTATGTGACCTTGTCATCAAAAGCGGTTGTTTATGCAATATAGAAATAGATAAAAATCTCTTGAAAACTCCAAATAATTGTGCCAGGGAGACACTAAACTTATTGTTAGAATAATATTTAACATATATTATTGTGAAAACACAAATCAAATTATTTATTAACTAAATATTTTGATTTGTACTTTTTATTTTTCTCCAGTAGTCACACTACTTAATACTATATAAATTATAAATATTAAATGTCATATACCAAAGAGGGCACTCGGAGTTGATTTGACATCGATAAATGTTATGTTGGCTTTTTAGTATTATCTTGGTATGCAGTTGGGTTCCGTGTCATAAGATAGGCCTGATGATGAAATTGGACGAAGTTCGAGGGAACTCGGAGTAGGTTTGAGACAATGATATCCTACGATGACTTTATAGGATGAGCAGTTAGGTCAAATACCACAAGATAGGCCTGATGATGAACTTGGAGGAAATGCGAGGGAACTCGGAGAGGTCTTGAGATAGTTGTACGTTGTATTGGCTTTTTAGTATCCTCTTGGTGAGCAGTTAGGTCCAGTACCACAAGATGGACTTGATGATGAATTGGCTTGAGCTTGGCTTGGCTTCAGATAATAATATGCTATGTTGGCTTTTTAGGATTAGCAGTTAGGTCAAATACCACAAAATAGGCCTGATGATGAATTTGGAGTAAGTGCGAGGGAACTTGGAGTTGGTTAAGGATAATGATATGTTGTGTTGGCTTTTGAGGATTAGCATTTGGGTCAAATACCACAAGATGGGTCTGGTGATGAACTTGAAGGAAGTTCGAGGGAACTCGGAGTTGGTTTCAGATAATGATATGCTATGTTGGCTTTTTAGGATTAGCAGTTGGGTCAAATACCACAAGATAGGCCTGATGATGAAGTTGGAGGAAGTGCGAGGGAACTCGAAGCTGGTTAAAATCATCATCAATATTATCGAAGCAGATGTTAAAACTAACATGAAAATGTTTATCACAATATGTAACTATTATGTAGATGACACGTGTAACAATGATAAAATGGTGTTCAAAAAGTGATATTTCTTGGACGTGAGAAAAACAATAGTTTCCTTGGGTTGCGTTGTTCTGTTCCGTTAGAGTTGGAGATGTGCTATAATTACTTATTCTGTGGTGAAAGTGAGTCTGTTATTTATATACTAACTTAGAAATTAGTAAATGTGTATTGTACAGGTTAAAGTATATATTCATTTGTTACTTAAGTACCAACTAGTTAATCTGCCATATCTGAGGCAGCCCTGTTGCGTGATTGTGCGAGTTGCGCGTATACAAACATACCCGTACGCACACATAGGCACAGACAAATGTCAGATTTAGTTTTTGTATGCCGTATCCACCCTGTGACATAATTGTATAATTTGGCATGTAATTCAGGATAATATTTTTCCACAGCTCCATTTCGTCACAGGTTTTTTTTCTTCGTGGCATTTTTAAATCACTCGGCAATAATTATTTTGTGAAAAGAGTTATCGGTATGGTTAAATTAATTGACATCCTTTCCAATAAGCGACAATACCAAATAGCAAAATTGGCTAAGCAGGTATACCCACTAAAGTTAAGTATGGAGGGTAGGTATTAGAAATGAGAAATAAATAATGTTGATAAATTTAAACCTTATCCCCTGATCTGTGTAGGCGTCCTGAAAGGACGTCTGTCACCAATGTAATTGAAATTTGAATTTTATTTTCAAGGTTTATTTTCCAGTAATAGGCACTTTTTTGACAGACCACATATACATATGACCACATATATATATATGTGTATATATATGTATATATACATGGGTTACTTTTTCACCAGTACAAAAAATCAACATACGTAATAGTAGTCCAAGTTACAGAATACTAGCATTTTTTGTTAGTAGGTACAGTCAGCAGCAGATATACCTGAGCGGGCAAGGTGTCCAAGAAGTCATGTACACTTAAATCGTCAGAAAAATATGAACATCTAAGTTATCATTTTCACATACGCTTTCAGTTCGTCACATATATCTTAACATTCCAGTTTTTCTTTAACACGTACACGGTTATTTAATCACAATGTCAATAACGGTTACAAAGTCAGTGGTAACTAAGCACTCAAATTTAAGCAGTTGTCATTAATATCTACACGCACTGCCAATCACATACGTCAGCAGCCAAGGTGCCACCCGTTGCTTAGCAGTTGTTATTTCAATGGTAACTAAGCACCAACATTTTATGTGAATAACTTTCAATAATTCAACTGGATGCGAGCAGCCGAAGATCGAGAACGGTGGCGTGAAATTGGGGAGGCCTATGTCCAGCAGTGGACTGCGATAGGCTGATGATGATGATGATGAACTTTCAATACTGTAATTTTTCATTCTGTAATTAGTTCGTTGAATGCAGTTTTTGCAATCCAAATGGCAAACGTATTTTCCTAGCTAGCTTCGGCACCTACCGCTGAACAGCTGCAAAGGAACTTTCTCTGTCACTTCAATTAGGGTATAATAAGAGTGACCATGACAAGTTCTTTCGATTTGATGATTTCGGATTTCGCGGCAGCGGTCCTGAGGGCTTATTGCGAGCTACGCACGAAGTTTTGCCTCTTTGTCACACTTACGTTCGACATTGCAAGTGCGAAAGAGAGAGGCAAAACATCGTTCGTGGTTCACAATAGGCCCGTTTTTTTTTTATACCACGTCGGTGGCAAACAGGCATACGGCCCGCCTGATGGAAAGCAGTCACCGTAGCCTATGGGCGCCTGCAACCCCAGGGGTGTCACATGCGCGTTGCCGACCCAATAAGAACTTGTACACTCCTCTTTTGAAGAACCCCATACTGTAGTCCAACGGGAAAACCTCGGCAGCTCATTCCACAGACGGACCGTCCGCGGGAGGAAGTTCCTCTGAAACCGCACGGTGCGTGACCATTTAGGTTGCAAGGTGTGAGGATGAGCGCCCAGTCGGTGGCGAGCGGTGCGATGATGAAAAGTGGACGTTGGCATCATGTCGAACAGTTCTTCAGAGCACAACCCATTGTACAGACGATAGAACACACATAAGGAGGCGAAGTCTCTCCTTAGACTTAAGGGTTCAATACCGCCTGTGAGTCTGGGATCGTCTACTATTCGGACAGCTCATCTCTGAACCGAGTCAAAGGGTGCAAGCTGGTATACAGGTGCTCCTGCCCAGAGGTGACAGCAATACTCCATATGGGGTCTGACTTGCGACTTATATAACAGAAGTCTTTGCCCCGGAGTAAAGTATCCCCTCGCTTTATTGAGCACACCGAGCTTTTTGGATGCCAGCGTAGCTTTTCCAGAGGGAATAATTGGACGTCGTTGGAAATTTCGACTCCGAGGTTATAACTTATCCCTCTGGTTATAACTTATAAAGAATATTTGATCCATATGTGACAAGGATTGCTTTGACGTCTGACTGACTGACAACTCACGAAAGCAGTGCAGACTTGTCACTGCATACATCTATCTCAGGATATGGCAAACTATTCAAAATGGATACATTTCTTTAGAATATTGAAATATGACTTATATTTGTAATAACATATTTTTAGGTACCTAATAAATGAAGGTAAATAAATAAAAAAATAATAAATAAATATGACGTCAGTAGGTAACGTATATTTCATTGCAAGTTTGAGAAAAATAAAATGAAATGAAACAGATAACAAACATAAAACATTTTATTTTCAAAAATTTAATGTTTCATACAAGCTTTTTTCACTGGAGGAGCGTTGGTGGCCCACCGGTAAGGCTTTCATTCCGAAGGTCGTGGGCTCAAATCCTGTCGGCTCGTACCAATGAGTTTTCAGAACTTATGTACCGTACCTATGTACGAAATATCATTTGACATTATTTACCAGTTGCTTTTCGGTGAAGGAGAACATCGTGAGGAAACCGGACTAATCCCAATAAGGCTTAGTATACCCTCTGGGTTTGAAGGTCAAATGGCAGTCGCTTTCGTAAAAATCTAGCACCTACGCCAAATCTTGGGACTAGTTGTCAAAGCGGGCCCTAGGCTCTCTGGCCGTGGCAGAAGCCGGGGTAACGAAAAAGCAGGAAGAAGAAGACAAAGTATTGTCGCTGACTGTGCTTTACTTCCCACGACCAACTTACACATATCGAGACGAGTCTAAGAAACCCAAACACAATGGGGTTTGGTTGTTTCATTACAAAGTTCCTATGGCTACCTTCCAGTTCCACCATCAGATCAGCTCTTTGTCATAATAATATTGTATTGTCATCAAATTTAAGCAGCTCAATCTAAAATCAGGAAATGGTTCAAATTTAACTTGCAAGATTCGATCATAGACAACGGAACTGAAAACTAAGTTGAGACTAAATTCTAAAAGCTTGTAAAAAGAGAAAAGTAAATAATTTATCCTAAAGTTGACTAAGAAGCACCTGTCAAATGATTGAAGAGAAAAATGTGAGATAGATGTATGTGATGACAAGACTGCACTGCTTTCGATGATTGTCAAAACAGTTACTTAAAATAAGTATAGCTATTTTTCAATCAATATTCAACCATATTTGTACCATACAACGTCTATTTTTCCTTCTTGTTCAGATATATTTGCCTTATTGACTGCTTAGATACCAGTGGTTTTTTAACAGCTGAGGTATCAATGATGTGTTGTATGTTAAGAAATTAATGAAAATCGACTGTTAAGATATTAGTGACTTGTTAGGCGCTCACAAGTAAATACTATCATGACAGTCAACAACTTTTTGAAAGTTTAAATGTTAACCTCTCTTTGGACACCTCGAGTGCATAGTGACTTCTGATGCTGACTGTACAAAAAAACTGAAATACCAATGTTTTAACTTATCCGCAAACCTAACAGGAAATTTGGACGCATTGCGCATTATCAATGTGCATAACTAGCAAAACACACGAACTGGCAACTATTTATTCAAAACGTCATCGCACGCGGCATGGCGGGTTGGAAAAGCGGCGGCGGTAATGTGCATCGGGTATCAACTTATCATTATGACTTGGCAAAAATATCTTACTAGATCCCAAATCCTCCGTCTTACTTGCACGGGCTTAGGACCGTCAAAATAAAGAATTTTTCTGTGTTTTAAATTTGTCGAATGTTTTAAATTATGTCGGGGAAACGTGATAAAATTACAAAGTAGCACAGAAACTTTCTTTATTGAGGCGTATTTAAAAATTTTAAATCAACTTTATCTACACAAATATCGTTAAGTGCTCTAAAATGCGTCCAGAAACAATAGACAATGAACAGCATTACCCACCATCAGAACTTGGCACATACATAAAGTTAACATTATATACGATTTTTCCGGAGGTTATGAGTTTTAAATTTGGAACAGCTGTCAGATTCAAGTGGGGTGCCTATTCTGGTATCTATAAATATTCAGCCAGTCATCAACACAATAAGTTAATTCAGTATATTTTTTAGTAACAATCGGACGATATTTTCATATCGAGTGACAAGAATAGGGACATCATTCGGTAGTCTATGATTTAAAAAAAATACAGAAATTCAAATCGGTGCCATTCCTGCCTTTTGTTTATTGCCTTACAAGTGAAAAATTGTGAAAAGTTGTAAATACTTTGTGATAATATTGATAATTATTTGATAATGAGTGGCAGTGACTTGGATAACGATATGAGCACTCCGCTGGACATACTCAATGCAGCTATGACAGCAACTAACAACCTGTTGCCGCAAAAGTCGAGAGCCAAGTATGAGAAGGCTCTGTTTCTGAACGCATCTTAGAGCACTTATGATATGTGTGTAGATAAAGTAGTGTATGCAACTATATGTAATCAGGCATTACGTGTACAGTTGCATAAACTACTATTATGTACAATGATTGGAATCAAAAAAACATACCTAATTAATGGAGTCCATTTCTCATGCTTATTAATTAATTTACATGAATGTTTCCTTCGATATTTCCCATCACAAGTTTTCACTTTTAAGTTCATCAAAATGCTCTTATTATTGGACTTGGGCCTCTTCAACGTATACTCGCCGTTTCACCTCACCCCACAAAAAAAGTCACACGGGGTCAAATCTGTTGACCTGGCTGGTCATAACACTGGCATTTTCCAGGCGGGGCACACTTTGTTCAGCGTTAGAGTTTACTCTATACATAAAGCATTTTATCACGCTCACATGATGCTCCAGTACATCATGAATCAAGCGCCGAGCGCCTACTTTACGTATCGAGTAAACGCTAACTTAATCGTTACTTGCCAAATCATGACACTTGCCTTTTTCTTTGGCTTGTTAATCTCACAACCATACTTATATTTATACAATCATATTTTTTCAGTTGAATATTGAAATACAGTTGAAGATTGGGAAGATACTTCAGCGGAAAGAACCTAATGAAAATGTAACGGAACACGTTTCAAGAAAATGGTATTGAACTTGGTGACAAGAAACATTCATATATTTGTAATTAAGTATAATGTTTATATACTATTTAATTTTCGACATTATTATGAGCTGTGTTTTGCCGAATAAATATTGTTACTGAATACAAGTGATGAAAGTGAGCATTTTCTACATGAGTGTCGGTGATCGAAACCGACAAGAGTTAAAGAGGTCTACATTTCAACACCAACATCAAACTATGTTATGCGAATGCATTATGCGAGAAAATATCTGCATACAGTACCAACCAGACTGTGCAGAAAAATAGGGGAGATTGGGGTACAGTGAATAAAGGTGCAATGTGAATATTTTGCATTAGCTTTATTTATCGCTTTAATAATCCGGTATTCTTTTTTCACGAATTTGCTCATCTGTGTGATACTAATATTGGAGTAACTAAATAACGGAAGATACTTTCAATTATACCTGAAAAGTCTTGTTCTTGGTTTTTTTTACCTCAAACTAGGAACTGTTCTGTGATTTTTGATTGAAGAGGTAACTTTAGTTCACTTTTTTATAATGAAAATGATTTTAAAGCTATATGTAAATTATATACTTGTGCTGGAAAATGTGTCCTCTAAGGAATAGGTGGGACAATAAGGTATCTAGAAAATTACAAATAAAAATAACACCACTACAACATTTGTAAAAAAAAAGGGATCCACTGTACCCCACTCTCCTCTACTATGAAAATTCAGTCTTGCACTCGCGCAGAAAAATATCACATTCTGTGGAGTGAATGAAGTTCAGGTAGAGTTCTTATGAAAACTGTCACCACTCTTAGTAACCTCGTATGTCACTATTGAATCGGAACTGAGATACGTACGCACTATAGGAGTATCTTAAAGTCCGTTGGCTCAACTGCTACTTTTATTCCTATGTAAAATAAGAGTGACAGCTGGTAACCACAGTTACCAAAAGCTATTGAGTGGCTATTATAGATCGAATATTCGCTGTGTCGAAAATCGTAGAAATAATGTATCCTAAAATCAAAATTAATGTTTCGATTGGACAATCGACGTATATTTGTGACCGAGATTGTCATCCCATAATCTCGGTCACAAATATACGTTGGCTCGACTGCTACCGGCTCGAATATTCGCTGGGTCGAAAAGTGTATAAACGAGACCATAATTGTAATTGGTTACCGGCGCAAACATCACACTTGTAAACAAAATGTAAAAATTGTCTCACTTGTACTCTGTTTGGTTAGGTATTTTAAAAAGGTAAAAAATCTTGCACTATCTTTTTATTGAAAAATGTATTTAAAAATCCAAACTAGGTACTTAATGAATCAAAACAATGTAAATCACTGTATACCTTTGTTATATTACGTATATTTGGTAAAACTTATTTTCTACTTGTAGTTTTCAATAAAAAGATACTGCAAGATTGTTTACCTTTTTTTAAATATCTAACCAAACCGAGTATAGAATATAGAGCAAGAATATATTATGTATACAGGGTGTGGCCTGTAATAGGAGCAAAAAATGAAACGGTACACTAATAACCCAATAAATAGTCATAATTTAATAGTTAAAACAATTTTTTTCCCGTTTCTTATGTACTTTTACTGCAGTCGACTTATACCAAAAAAGTTAAATCGGTGTAACACAAAAAAAAATTTTTTTTGCTATACCAGTTAAAAAACCATGAGTTCAAAAAAACTTTTTAGCTCATTTAGTTTTATGTCCACTGAACTACCAATATGTTTAATCATTAATAAGGTACAATGTTGTGATACCTAGATACATCACTCATAGGTCGTAACTTTAACATACTGTTTCTCCTTAATGAATAACTTTAAAACACTGGGACCCTTTGCGAATAACTAGAGGCAGTCAGAGGAGTCTTCCATTTGATTTTTTGCTCCTGTTACAGGCCACACCCTGTATAAAAACTATAATATGTATGTGTCAACCATTCGGCAACCCATTATCTCGATTACATCGTTAATAGTAGCCCCAAACTTTGGTATTAGGTACTATTCGTCATCTATTTACTGAAGTATTCCTACATGGATATAAAACAATTTGTACATAGCACAGACGTTGATACAAGAACAGACGAGGCGATGAACTTTCGATACTCAACAGATTGAAACCTATGTTTAAGCTATGCATATATTTAGGCCACCAATATTTAAATTTTGCGAATATTAGTTCTCAGCAGAAGAGTACAGAAGAGTAGGTAGGTACTGTAGCCGTGCCATGAGCTGGAAAGTAAAGGATACGTAATTACGTAAGGTTTTACTCGATGCGTGCTACGTGCATTCTATCGTGCTCGCGCTTACAAATAGGAGCGAGCGCGATGGCCCGCTCAACGTATTTAATAAAACCTAATGTTACCGATACTTGTAAAGTCATGGTACGGCTACTGTTTATTATATTTACTGTATCGTTGGCCAGTAAGTTAGGGTTTTCGATCTTTTGCAGGCAACGCTATATAGGCGTGTGGTCCAAACAGCTGTCAGATTCATAGGCACTGAACATAAAATATCGAAATTCTAATTGTATTTGGAGGTAACCGTTATAATGGCGGGACCGGATCCTGAATTCGATCGATTCATATTGCATTATTTAGTACTGAATTTGTACTATTTAGTACCTGTTGTAAAAAAATTGTACCTCTTCTATTTCAAAGTTATATTCAATCAGTCTGGTCCCGCCATTATAACGTTATAATGGCGGAACCAAATCCTGAATTCGATCGATTCATATTGCATTATTTATTTAGTACTGAATTTGTACTTTTTGGTACCTGTTGTAAAAAAATTAGTACCTCTTCCATTTCAAAATTATACTTCAAACAGTCTGGTCCCGCCATTATAACGTTATAATGGTGGGACCAGGTCCTGAATTCTGTCCATATTCTGTCGATTCATATTGCATTATTTAGTACTGAATTAGTACTATTTGGTATTGATACCTCTTGTAAAAAAATTAGTACCTCTTCCATTTTAAAATTATATTTCAAATAGTCTGCTTCAAATGATCTGGCGGAACCAGACTATTTCAAATATAATTTTGGAAAAACGCCTAAGGCCCATCAAAAGGGAAGACGTATATTTGTTTACTCCATACATATAATTCGAAATGTGGTGATAAAATAGCTAAGTGCCGATTAAAACGCCTGTAGTGAATTAATAGTATACAGAGCTATAAATGTGTGTTTGTAGTAATACACGATAAGCTGCAGAACCGTGAGTTACAACAAAAATTATATCCTAACCGTTTACGGTTTTGAATCGCTTGTGGTTGCTGTGCTTAAGCTGCTTGTGCGCATGCTCGCTACGCCTGGCGTCAACCAATCAGCGGTCGCGCAGTTAGACGCGCCAAAGGAGTTTTTCGCAGTCGACAAAATTAAATGCAAGCTTGCCTGCGATCAAAACTGTTACGTGTGGCTTATGCGGCTACAGGACCCTATTTTCGTCGCGATGAGCTCTGTTCGGGTGGTTCAGTGGAGAACATAGGCGACTAAATATTTTGAACTACAGTGATGAGGCCGGGTTCGATCCTGAGCGGACTGATATAATATTTTTTTTTTTTTTTTTTTTGTTTATTTTATAATTTTTATATTAGTTTTTTATTGTTCTATTTTTTTTTGTATACACAATTTATGACAACTTTGATTTAATTTTTGTTTAGTAGACATTGTGATTTTAGTTTTATTTATTTGTTACATTTCCTGTTATTTTTTGTTTATGTAGATGGATGTGTCTCGAATTTAGTTCGTATATTTAGACATATTTCTAGCGCTGACATAATGTAATTAGATATTTGATTTATGTGGAATTATTTTATTTTTGAGATTAGATTAGGATATATTTTTGAGCAAATGAAATTTAATTTAATTTTAACTTGAATGGGACTTTTTTGCCCAATATTATCATGGATTGGACATGTTTCAAAAGATTCAATTTGCAATGTGAATGACATTATTTATTATTATTACCATGGATTTGTTTTTTATTTTTTAACTTGTCATATGAATTTAAGGGAACAATTTGAATTGGTTACTAGTGCTTTTTATATTTTGTCTGTATAGCTACCAAAGTTTACTTAGTGTGTTTAAAGTTTAAATGTGTTAAATATGATAATTGTCTGGTGTCTGTTCTACCTATTCTCACACTGGGGATTTGTTATTAGTTGGGTAACATAATGAGTAGCCCCTCACCTAAGGCCCCCTGTCCCTATTGTCCTGGATCGCCTAGGCTTTATGTAGTTCCAAAAGGCCTTAACGTCCACATTGGTAGGGTCCATAAGGATATTGCCCCGCAGATCCGTAATTCTTTGGGGGTTCCTGGTCCGACTACGGGTCTGCCAGCGCCTCAAAGTGTTGGTGTTCCATCTCAGGCAACGTCTACGTCTGCTTCTCGGGGTTGTTTTGATAAACTAGGAGAACTTAAAGCCAAGGTCGCTGTATTAAAGCATATACCTAAAGGTGCGAGAAGTGTTGTTGCGGGAAAATTATGTGCGATCATAGATAACTGCGTACAGTCCAATTCAGTTGATGATTGGTTTTCCTTGTTATCTTTTGCTTTTGTCGCACTTCAGATTCCGGAGAAAAGTGCAAAATCTTTGACGGCTAAGGTGAAGGAAAATGTAGACAGTACAGTCAACGAAATGCTACTCCTGCCAGACACTTCAAGGAGAAGTCGGTCTCTGGTTGGTACCATAGAGAGCAAAGTGTACGAGGGTGACTTGAGGGGTGCGGTTCGGCTTCTGCTATCGGATTCTACACTAGCACCCAATAATGATGAGACGGTAGCATCACTCCGTGAGAAGCACCCTTCACCTTCTAGGCCTTTGTTGTTTCCGCCTGAGCCAGAGATTAAAATTTCTCCCATCACGGTAACGCCGACTGATGTGAGAGAGGCTTTGGCGAGTTTCTATAATGGGTCCGCGTCAGGGTTAGATGGTTTGCGCCCGCAGCATCTGAAGGAATTGATATCTTCTGCAGCGGGAAGCAATGGTCCCCGGCTCCTGGATTCGCTGACGAAACTGTGCAACTTCTTGTTGGAGGGTTCACTTAATCCGCTGGTGTGCCCGTATTTGTACGGGGCCTCTCTTTGTGCACTCACAAAAAAGGATGGTGGGATAAGGCCTATAGCGGTAGGGTGCACGATCCGCCGTCTCGTGGCCAAACTGGGTTGCCGAGCGGTTAGGGAGCACATAGCAAATTATTTGCAGCCGGTTCAAGTAGGCTTCGGAACCGCTCGGGGCTGTGAGGCAGCCATCCACGCCACACGATGCTATGCGTTTGATAATGGCAACACCGACGCTGTTATTCTTAAGATTGATATCAAAAATGCATTTAACAGCGTTGAGAGAGACATTATTCTTGGGGAAGTTTTGGATCGGGTGCCCTGCCTCTATCCTTTCTTACGCCAATGTTATTCTTGTGACAGTAACTTGGTATTTAATGGTATCTCCTTATCATCACAAGTTGGCGCTCAGCAGGGTGATCCATTGGGGCCTTTAGTGTTCTGCTTAGCTATACAGAAAACCATTTCGATGTTGGACTCGCCACTAAACGTTTGGTATTTAGACGACGGTACGATTGGGGGTAGTCCACAGAATGTGATAAACGATCTGGGTAAGTTGACGGTAGCATTAAAGGAGGTTGGCTTGGAGATTAACCCTGCTAAGTGCGAATTGTTTTTCTGTGGTACTTCTGATGCCGGTAACTCTGTGTTGGCAGACTTTGACAAAGTATTGCCAGGAGTACGCCGCCTTCAAAAGTCTTCCCTAAACCTGTTGGGCGCTCCAATTTTCCCGGAAGGAGTCAGTGCTGCGCTTGAGGATAAGAGGCTAGCGCTGGTTAAGGCTAAGGAGCACCTGAAGGGTCTGTCCTCCCACGTTTCACTCACTCTATTGCGAAGCTGTTTTGCGCTGCCGCGCATGATGTATGTTTTAAGGACTGCTCCAACTTGGTTGTTCGAAGACGACGTCTTGAGGATAGACGAAACAATCAAGTTGGCCCTGGAATCTGTATTGAATGTGCGTCTGAATGAAGCGCAATGGTGTCAGGCTTCTCTTCCGGTGCGTCACGGTGGGCTCGGAATACGTCGTTGTAGGGAGGTCGGGGTGGTGGCGTTCCTTGCCTCCGCTCATGGTGCTTTGGGTCTCGTCGCTCGAATTTTATCAGTTGATGGTGGCGTTACTCAGGTACCGTTTGTTGCGGAGGCACTTGCCAAATGGACGTCCTTGTGCAATGGCGATGAGCGACCAGACAACCCTACCGTTCAGAGGGGGTGGGACGATATTTTATGTAAGAGGACCTTTGTCAGTTGTTTGGAGGGTGCGGTAGGATCGAACTTGGCACGTCTCAAGGCTGCGTCGAGAGTCGAGTCGGGGGCATGGCTGCATGCGCTGCCTTCCCCGTCGTTGGGCACTTTATTGGACAACGATTCCATGAGAATTGCCGTCGCTTTGCGGTTAGGGTGCAAGGTGTGCGAAGCGCATCGTTGCATCTGTGGGGCCATGGTTGAGGAGGATGGACACCATGGCCTTAGTTGTCTGAAGTGTGCGGGGCGGTTTTCAAGGCATCATGCCATCAATGATTTGATTCGCAGGGCTTTGGTGTCGGCTGGCGTGCCCTGCGTTCTGGAGCCTCCAGGGTTGAGCCGGACGGATGGAAAGAGGCCTGATGGTCTCACGTTGGTTCCATGGCAGAAGGGTAGGTGCCTCTTGTGGGACGCAACGTGCGTCAGTACGTTTGCAGCGTCTCACTTGAGTCACACTATTAGATCTGCAGGATCGGCAGCGGAGAATGCGGCCAAACTAAAGCATACTAAATACTCTGCCTTGGAGCCGACGTACGACTTTGTGCCGGTGGCGGTAGAAACTGCGGGACCTTGGGCTGTGGAGGCAAAGAAATTCATTGGGGATGTGGGTCGACGGCTGAAGGATAGGGGGTGTGATCCTCGTTCCGGATCGTACCTGGTCCAACAGATTTCGTTGGCCATTCAACGCGGCAACGCGGCCGGTATAATGGGGACTTTTGGGCCGGGTACGTTTCGGGATGATTTCTTCAGCTAAGTCCTGTTGTGTTAGCATGTAGGTAATATGACGAAGCTTGTTGCGGATCCCATCATTGATGTGTATGAGACGAAGCCTGTTGCCGATTTATTTTGCGTTTGTTGCCCTCTGACGAAGCCTGTGTTGCAGATATGTTTCCTTTGTAGTTTAATTCTATTTATTTATTAATAATAAAGGCGATCTAAAAAAAAAAAAAAAAAAAATTTTGGAATGAAAGAAGTACAATTTTTTTTACAACAGGTACCAAATAGTACAAATTCAGTAAGTACTAAATAATGCAATATGAATCGACAGAATATGGACAGAATTCAGGACCTGGTTCCGCCATTATAACGTTTTAATGGCGGGACCAGACTATTTGAAGTATAATTTCGAAATGTCTCGCCATTATCGTTATAATTACATTTGGATCGTTACATTTGGAGTTTATTAATTTCATAAATGTATGACGACTAGAAAACGGTCGCCGAACTGAAGATTGGGCCCTAAAACAGGAACTCAAAATGACTGACACTAAACAAAATTACTAGAACTTTGTTCATTTCATCCTTTAGTAGATTGGCTACCAAACCAGCTTCGAAATGGGATTAAAATCCCAATAGGTAACTGGCTTTAAATCGGGACTTATCATTACCGGTTTGTAATCAGGTTTGTACCAAATCCAGATACGAGATGGGAAAGTTAGTCCCATTTCATCCTACCAGACGGGAAACTATAATTCCCATTTGGCAGCCAGCTATCAAATCCGAATACCAAACGGTAAGTACTAAAGGCATTTCATGGGAATTGACTCGGAAACGTTTATTTATTTTAGAAAACATTATTCCTTATGTAATGGTTTTAAGAATAAATAAACCACAATAGTACATTGTGCATCAAGGGAGGTAAGTACGGAATTACTAACGAGAGTGTTAGAAGCCCGACGCCGTCAGGCGGAGGGCTTTTATGACTCGAGTTAGTATTCCGCTTACCTACCGTGATGCATACAATGTTTTTCATCACACTTGCCGACAAAAAAATAAGTTTTAAGACATCATATTATTAAATGACGTACTGACATTTCTATTACTCCCTAGGGAATTTCACTTTTCTATTACTCCCGCTACGCGCGCAAGCAATGGCGCGCTTAGACAGCAAGTGTGATGAAAAATATATAGAAAATTCAATTCGCGTATTTATTTTGACAGTTTGTTGGTCCTTACGCCATATCACCGCCCCAGTGTCAGAAAAAAATATTAAAAACCCTCACTGAGGAAGCGGCAGTGTGAACAGCCAACGATCATCTACATATATATATAGGTATATTTGTTAATTTTACTGACATAGGATCTATATCTACTCTTTGTTTAGTGAGCGAGAAAAAAGTCGACAAATCATCCCTTACTCGCCTCCTGTGGAACCAGTAGCCGTACCATGAGCTGCCCCTGCTTTATTAACGCGGACTTACATAGGTGCTTTCTATACGGGTGGCTCGCCCCAAGACGCGATTACGGCCGGGATGGAAAGTAAGCCCGCGTTAAAAACGCAGCGGCAGCTTATGGTAAGCACACAGTGCCTGAAAGTATCCTTTCCCTCTCTAGTACGTTTTGTAGATACTAGGTTCAAGAAGTACCCACCTACCTACCTTCAAAAATTTATAATAATACATTCTGTTGCAATGCTATCAGACAAACATCTACAGCTAGGAAAACAGCCACTATCAACCATTTGACCATTGCCGTCGGCTATACTAAATAGGTGGCCAAGAAACAAATACCTACATTCCCGTGAGGTTGGAATACAGAGTCCCTCTAGAAGGTTTTTAAATGTTTCAGAGCGGTCGATAATAGTACATTGTGCATCTAGGGAGGTAAGTACAGTATCACTAACGAGAGTGTTAGAAGCCCGACGCCGGAGGCGGAGGGCTTTTGATGACTCGAGTTAGTAGGTATGCCTCTTACCGATTGTGATGCATACAATGTTTTTTATAACACTTGCAGACAAAGAATATGTTATGAGACGAAATATTGGTATTCCCTAAGGAATTTCACTTTTCTATTACTCCCATTGCAATATGCACAAGCAATGGCGCGCTTAGAAAGCAAATGTGATGAAAAATGTTGAAACCGCGTAAAATAGTAGGTATTAGCTACTGTAACATGCCTAGGTAGTAGGTACTTCTGAAACATGAACTAAACTCTAGGGGGTCTAACTACACTGCATCCTAATACTCCTGAAACCTCTCTGACAACGGAAATACAGCACCTTGTTTATATGGTATAAAGCATCCGAAAATTGAGCGTCCAGCTGTTCGCCTGTGTCTGGAAAATCTTCGTTGCGTTTGTATTTAAGTAAGTACTCGTACCTAACCTACTTTTAATTGATATCGGACAATCTAATTAGCATCTTATGGGATGGTAGGCGAAAATGTAGGTAAACTTAGACAGGATAACACTATCCTTACATATTATGTAATGTAAAATGTTAGTTGGAGACTAACATAGTAGGTATGTAGGCTAACATTTAGTAATATAAATGTTACTCCAACAAGGTCTAAAATCTAAATGTCCGATAAACCACTAGTACATCATCAGTATCGTAGTTGGTAATAAAGCAAGTCGGCAAATGTCCATCAGATCATTCAATTTGGTCTACTGCTACGTGTCTAATGAATATATTTCTTCAATCTTCTAACTCCATAGAACTACCCAAAATACCTACACATTTTATTACTTATTATACTTGAGGCCCTAGCACATCTTGTACAACAATATTGGCAGCAATTTGTGACCTGCTCGCAACTTCTCATCTCTTTTGAATCAATGTAATCAAAAAGAGACGGGTAGCCGCGACAAGGTTCCTGTCATGCACGATATGTGCTAGTGCCGTTGATCAAGTATAATACTATGAATTTCTTAGGTCAATCTATACTCGTAATTATATTGCCACATTGTTCCTAGCGAATAGAGACCCGCTGCGGTAAATAATAGTGTTTTGGGACATAAGTAACTTTCTTGATAACTATTTTATTTACCAGTAAGTAGCTGTACCAAAAAATATAATACTCTAAAGAGTTGTACATAACGGCGACGGATAGGTATTACCCGAAGAGTACGGGAATAACTTCTTTACTACAGCTGTTGTTATATCTGTACAGTTAAAAGTAGGGATTTTAATACCAAACCAACAGTTGGTTTTGCTTCACAAATATACAATACAATATAAAGTCATTTCCTAATTGGCGCCCTCTAGTTAGAACTTAGACCATTTAGAAAAGCTGTTCTTTTAACTGGCGCCATCTAGTTTATTGATGAGTAATGATTGTACAACTGATATTGGGTACTGACGGGAGGTGTAGTAGTGTGCGTTACAGGGTAAAATTACATAATTTTCTAGTTTTTGCATTATTGCGATTTAGAAGAACAGTATTTTGTGCAGGTTGCTATCAATTTGTACATTAGATTTTTTGCTCCTTGCGCGTATCTCAAAACATGTTAACTCTGATCTTCGGTTTAGCAGAAAATTACGAAAATATGGTGTTTGTGCAATTGTAGCGCCATCTTTTAGCAGATAAGCGGCAGGGATAGGGTCGAATCCACCTTAAGATAATAACACCAGAAAAAAGTTTTAATAACTACAATATTTGACATGAGTCTGCAGCGAATCAGTCAAGCGCGGGAAACGGTGACCAGCACGCTCTCTCTCACTTTATTTCTAGGGCCCTATCTCACTCAGGTGAAACAACAACATCCAGTACGGCTTCCGTAGCTCGGTCGGTAGTAGTAGTAGTGACTACTTAGCTGGAGGTTCCAGGTTCGAGTCCAGGCGAAGGCATTTATTTGTGTTTATCACAAATATTTGTGACTTGGTCTTGGTTTTATAATATGTATTTGAGTATTTGTAAGTATCTATATATTATATAACTATATATCGTTGCTTAGCACCCACAATGGCTTAATTGAGCTTATTATGAGACTAGGTTCATTTGTTTAAGATTGTCCCATGATATTTATTTATTTATATAGTGACCGTTATCCCGAATCTCAACACGGAGTTGTTGTTGCTTACTGGCGAGCCTACTCTTACTGCTTAATTGATGTTGTTACCTTTAGTTTGCTCTTGCGATGGCCCTGCAACAGCGATGCTAATGTGATAGCATCAGCAGGGAGCACACATGAAGCACCCACTGGAAACAATAAAACAGTTCCGTTATAAGTACTGATAGAAAATAATAAATAAAGACTTCCTTTCCTATGCGGTACAATGTTACTATAAAAACCGGCCAAGTGTGACTTCGTCTCACTAGGAAATGGTTCCATACGTTCACGAATATTGAGATTGTCTATGATATTTTAAAACACTATAGACTTCTTATAGGTTTTCCTGTAAACTATGGAACTATTTTCTGTAATTATTGCAAAATATTAGTAGTTTCGGAGATCAGGAGGACAATGGTTTTTTAAATAAATATACTACACTACTATACTACATATAATATTATTTAATAGTAATAATATCTGGGAAAGGACAAACAATGATTTGCAGGCAAGAGCTTGTCAAGTAAATTTCAGACAGGCAATAGATTTGTCAATAGATTGTATCAGGTGTAGATTTCGTAGTGAGTATCTATGTTAGCATTTACTTTCAAACATATTACGTATCATACCATAGGTCCACCCCCAGATAATAAGATAGAGGTCATTAATCATAGTATTATCGTTACCTGTGTTTATTGGAATTGCTAAAAGGGATGGCACAGGACCGGTCATTGTGGCAATCTTTGGGGAAGGCCTATGTTCCGCAGTGGACGTCCTTCGGCTTATATGATGATGATGGGACCGCTACGACAGTGGTGCTCTGCTAAGATGGTCAGCGGGAAAGACAGAAGAGCCATCTACTGGAAAAAATAAAACATTTTGTTTACAAATCGATATTAGTCAGAATCCGTAGCCCCTCTACTGCGGCCCGTTTCTCAAAAGCTTGTAACTTGTAATACAAGTGGAAGTCACTTTTTAACACTATTAATTAGATAAGGACTTCCGCTTGTATTACAAGTTACAAGCTTTTGAGAAATAGGCCCCTGGTAGTGAGCCTGCCCTGCCTACGATACTGGACGATTTGTGGGCTTATCACAAATATTTGTTATGATCATGGAACGTCTTCTACAATTTCTACATAAGTATTTATTGGTACCAATCTATTGTACATGTCGTCGCCTAGTATCCGAACAACACAATCATTTGTTTGTACAGCTTACCGTGTAACAGTGAAACATGAAAATATCGTTTTTTTGTGTGTTTACTGTATCTATGAAACAAATTATTTCATGAATGCAAATCACTATTCAAAAGTTTATAGAGAACTGTGAGCCCAGCTTTTAAAAGTACAGTGGCGTTCAGAATTGAATGGACGATTTATGAATGAATTCATTCATAAATTGTCCATCATCATCATCAGCCTATATTAGTCCACTGCTGGACGTAGGCCTCTCCTATTAACTTTGCGTATAGACGCATTAGGAGGTAAAATGCCCATAATCACCACGCTGGGCAAGCGGATTGGCGATCGCAGTAATGTGTCCACTATGATGACGCTGCTGCCCATCATCAATCTTGTAGAATGGTCAGTGACACTTCAATCCCTGAGTCGACTCTTACGACACCCGCAGGAGTTGGGGTAGTGACAAAATGTATTGTTATTGCCGTCACCACACGGCTTAAAAACTTAAACTTACTTAAAACTGCCCATGCATGCATGCATTTTGAACCCGACTGTACGTAGCATCTTCTGTCTCACGCGCCAGAGGTGATTCCAGCCACGATTCCTATACAATTAGAACTTGATACGAGTGCGCTCCGCCGAGCGCACGGATGACTTTTAGTACGAGCGAAACAAATAGTTTTAAGGACTTCGCCATAGTGAATAGTGAATGGTTACATAATTATTTTTTAAATATGAAAATAAAAATATAGGAATGTCGTGGAGTATTTAAAAATGTTTATTAATGATATTGATGACGATCCTGTTAAATTATAATATAATTTCTATCTCATACCCACAGAACCGACCTTATGCCTCTCAGGTCGAGATATGGTTGTACACTTTGTACAGTGCACGAGCACACTTTAGGTACAGCCGCCACTGATGTAGTGTAGAGTAGATATAGCACATAATTTAATTTATGATTATGATTTCGTTTTGGAACTATTATTTAAAAAAATAACATTACGCGTACAAGTTGTAAGTACTTCTTATTTATTTAACGTCTCCGGATAGCGCGACGGTTACACACTGACCGTCTTATTCATAATCATAAACAGGCGTTTTCACAAACCGTTGTTGAAATCACCTTGTTCTTGGTCAAGTTTAAGCTTATTCGACTCAGAATCACGAGCTCATTCGTTTTTGGTTAGGAGGAAAAATATGTCCCATAATTTTCATACACTTTTCATTCCTTCCATTACCCTACCGCCTTTGAACATCTATGAAAAAACGGTAACGTAATGGAAAAAAACTTCTTGGGACATTTTTTTTTCTCCTATTACAATCGAAAGAGCTCGTGA
Organism: Thaumatotibia leucotreta; assembly: GCA_025490895.1. NCBI lineage: Eukaryota > Metazoa > Arthropoda > Insecta > Lepidoptera > Tortricidae > Thaumatotibia > Thaumatotibia leucotreta. The sequence goes on from JALPQI010011726.1 coordinate 21,861, forward strand.
TCCTGAGTAGAACAAGCCCAAACTTGTCCGAATTATATAACAAGGTGATTTCAACAACGGTTTGTGAAAACGCCCTAACACCTCCTAACATAACAAGCCGCTAAGTATCGGTAAGTAGTCCGTTTTACTCTTGTGGATGAGGGTGACCGAAAGGGACAAACAATACAATACTTACCGGCTTGCTAAGTTAGCAGACATTTACGAATAAAGGGGGTCAGTGTGTAATTGACTTAAATTACATGTACATGAAATGAAGTACCGGACCACAATTTATTCTTCATCAGCAGTTAGAATTTACGCTTGTACGTAATATAAAGGCTGTCCCAAAAATAATGCAAAATTTAAAATAGATGAAAAAATACTTATTTCTTGTTTGATTCTTTTTATTTCTTGATTGTCTCATAAAGTACAAATAATAGGGTTTAGTATGGTAAAGCATGCCGAGAAATTACGTGCGAGTCGGACTCGCGCGCGAAGAGTTCCGAACCATTATCAATTTATCTTTAAAAAATACAGTTAAATCAACCTACCTCAAAAACTATAAAAGATAATTTAATCAAACCAAAAATCGTTGATAGAATTTATTAATGTGCATAACATTTTTTTCTTTAAGTTTATACCGCGTAGTTTAAAAAATAGAGGGGGGGGACACATTTTCCGGACTTTGAGAGCAGATATCTCGAAAACGATTCGCTTAAATAAAAATGAGGTTTATAAACCTTTATATCATTTTCAAAGACCTTTGCATTAATACCCCGCACGCTTATATAGTTCTAAAAAAAATCTATCCCTCAGTTACATGTATGGAGGGCCCCCACCCCAAACATTTCTTTACAATATAGTATTATAATCCTGTAGCGGTTCATACAACACATATCCTTACCAAATTTCATCATTTATAATTTCCGAGTAAATCGGCTGTGACAGACGGACATGACGAATCTATAAGGGTTCCGTTTTTGCCATTTTGGCTACGGAATCCTAACAAACTATGGGTATTGGATATTTCCATTGAGACGGACCAATCTAATAGTATTTTACACAATCGTGTTATAGATAATAGAGATCTTTTCATTCGAGTACCGTGTTAAGGCCACGAAGCGTGCTGAGTGTCTTAAATAAGGTACGAGATTGAAAAGCTTCATTCATTACAACACTATTGTGCATAATATACTTTCTCTACGAGTCAATAAAAATAAGTAAACAAATCTAAGTAATGATATGAATACAAGTTAATACGCCGTAAAGAAGTCCAGATCCCCCCCGGTGGCCCCTCGTTGATGTATTTATTGCTGGTATGTTATTGATCAAATTCAATTAACTTACAGTGTTGTATTAAAGGCCGGGTCACACCAGATTCGTGTACGTGCACGTGCACGTGCGCGTTGCGTGGCGTGCACGGCACCCATGTCACACCGAGAGCTGCGCACGCAGAGCTGTGCACGCAGAGCTGCAGAGCTGTGCACGCAACGGTGGCGCACGCTGCAGCACCGCTGTGTGACTAGCCGCCGGGGGGAGGCGGGCGGCGACCGGGGGAGGCGGGGTGGCGACGAGGGGTGACGATTGGCGGCGGGGGGAGGCGGGCGACAACGGGTGGCGGTGTTTGGCGGCTGGTGGAGGCCGGGGGTGGCGGATGGAGGCGGGTGGCGACGGATGGTGGTGGGTGGCGACCGGGGGTGGAGGCGTTGGGTGGCAGGCGGTGTTGGATGGTGGTGAGTGGCGACGGGTTGCGGTGGGGGGAGGCGGGTGGCTACCGGGGGGTGGCAGTGGGTGGAAGTGGGGGGTGGTGGGTGGTGCCCTGTTGAGGTGGGGGGAGACGGATGGTGGCGGGCACCCGCCACCCCCGGCCACCACCCGTCGCCACCCACCACCACTCGTCACCACCCATCACCCGCCGCCACCCGAAGCCTCTACCCGCAGCCTCCCCCCACCGCAACCCATCGCCACCCACCACCACCCGTCGCCATTCACCACCACTCGTCGCCACCCACCACCACCCACCCCCGGTCGCCACCCACCTCCCCACACAACAACCCGTCGCCACCCACCACCACCCGTCGCCGCCCGCCACCCCCGGTCGTCACCCACCAACATCCGCCGCCGCCTGCCACCCCCGGCCTCCGTTCGCCGCCACCCGTCGCCACCCACCACCACCCGTCGCCGCCCGCCACCCCCGGTCGTCACCCACCAACATCCGCCGCCGCCTGCCACCCCCGGCCTCCGTTCGCCGCCACCCGTCGCCACCCACCACCACCCGTCGCCGCCCGCCACCCCCGGTCGTCACCCACCAACATCCGCCGCCACCTGCCACCCCCGGCCTCCGTTCGCCGCCACCCACCACCACCCGTCGCCGCCCGCCACCCCCGGTTGTCACCCACCAACATCCGCCGCCGCCTGCCACCCCCCGGCCTCCGTTCGCCGCCACCCGTCGCCACCCACCACCACCCGTCACCGCCCCCCACCCCCGGTCGACACCCACCAACATCCGCCGCTGCGCCTGCCACCCCCGGCCTCCGTTCGCGCCACACGTCGCCACCCACCACCACCCGTCACCGCCCCCCACCCCCGGTCGACACCCACCAACATCCGCCGCTGCCTGCCACCCCCGGCCTCCGTTGCGCCACACGTCGCCACCCACCACCACCCGTCGCCGCCCGCCACCCCCGGTCGACACCCACCAACATCCGCCGCTGCCTGCCACCCCCGGCCTCCGTTCGCGCCACACGTCGCCACCCACCACCACCCGTCGCCGCCCGCCACCCCCGGTCGACACCCACCAACATCCGCCGCTGCCTGCCACCCCCGGCCTCCGTTCGCGCCACACGTCGCCACCCACCACCACCCGTCGCCCCCCGCTCCCCTCGCCGCCGCCCGCCGCCACCCGTCGCCCGTCGTCGTATTTGGCAATCGATTACAACAACCATAAATACAAGAGAGCCGCACAGCACCAGCGCAGCACCAAGCAATGCGTGACCCAACATGTTCGGTTCGCCGTCTCATAGGGAACGCCGGTAAATACTACGTCATCACTGCGCTCATCGAAGCGACGTTGCCGCTCCGCTGCGTGAGCGCGTGCACGCAGCACGCAACCGGCTTTGTCTCGACGGAGCTGCGTTACGTGACGTGCACGCCACGCAAGCGGTGTGCCATCTAATATGACATTTACATAAGCTACAACGCGCACGCCACGCAACGCGCACGTGCACGTACACGCATCTGGTGTGACCCAGCCTTAAATGAGTTCAGTTGAGTAGCAAACTCGATGAAAATGTATGATTATAATTTGGTATATGTAATCTTAATTCAAACACTACAGCCGACAAGTAGAAAAAAATATATGATTAAGTTTAACAATTATAAATCTCAATCAATAAAACTTTTTCGAAATGTCAAATTTTCAAGCCAACAAGAAAATAGTGTTTTCCCCTCACTAGCTCGTAAAGCGCTCGTTTATCGTTTAATACGAGCGGGTAAAAACGCTTTTTATACTCTTGTGAATAAAGTAATTTGACATTGCTCTAATTCCTATAGCCCCCAACTGCCTAGTATAAGTGGATCTGTATGACCGTAGTAAACATGCGCAATCGGAGCTCACATGTTAAATTGGTCGTTCTCATGGGTGACTTTGTAAGCCATTGGCTATATTTAAATTCCAGAAGTAACTCTATTCTACGATACGTTTCGACATTGAGTTTTAAATGGTTTCTTTAAGTTAATTTACATTTGGATGAGATTTGTAATCATATTTCCTCGCGATAGTGAGGGGAAAAAAGTTGTATTACACTTGGCGGCAAAGTTTGTTCAACTCTCGTGCCTTGAGACCTTCGCAATGCTCAAGATTCCAGTTTTTGAACCACTCGCTACGCTCGTGGCCCAATTTTGGAATCTTTCGCTAGCTCAGGTCTCAATAGTGGCACGACAGTTAAACAACAACTTTGCCCCCTTGTATAATAAATAACTATTTCATCCCTAGGGTGGAGAGAAAGTATTTTTTAATTGCCATGTGGTCCAACAACAGACACAATTGTTTCCATTTTCATCTGGATGTGCCTCGTGCTCGTGACCAACTTGATTAGGTAAAATCTAGTTATCACTTATCAGTGGCAAGGTGGCCAATGGCCATTGCGGAAATGTTGGAGGTAGGATATGGTTGGTCTGTGTTGGATATACATTTACATATAGGTAATATTCATTTACTGTAGTATTTTATTTTCCTCACAGTCAAAATTAAAAGTGTTTACTTCGGGTGAAAGCATCAATTTCACACTCATAATTGAAATATGTTAGGTGTCATGAGTCACTTTCAACACTTGGGTAACAATTTACTATTAACTAACAGTAATCTGCTAGATGCCTTGATTAATGTTATTATTACCTTTATCTGCTGGAGTAGGCTCAAGTGGCAGCCCTGCTAAAGTGATGTTTGAAAGTTTGAATGGTCAGCTGGAAGAACAAAAAATGTATTTTTAATTATAAACATTTTAATTAAATATTAGGTCTTGGGTTTGAAGCCCGGTGTTACCGACGCAGAAGGGTAGCAATATTTAAGTTTAGTTCGCTATTTTCCTCATCAATATGAATTGAAAATAAAATCAAACAAAAGAAAATTATATTTTAATGAATAAAATAGCGAACTAAACTTATATATTGCTACTTGCTACCGACAGCGTAGGCAACACCCGGTGAAAAGTGAAAACATCTATTAGTGTATTTCTCACAAAAATTTTTTTTTTGTTCCATTGTCATGTTTATTTTCTATGTATATATTTTCGCTTACAGTACCCACAACACATACCTTTATTGAGCTTTATGAGAAAGTAGATATATTTAAAAACCAATGTCCCATAAGAATAAGAATACACATGGGATTAAAAATCAAAATGGTTTGTTTACTGATGGCATTAGCCACTACTTGCTGGTTTAAATGTGACAGGTAGTATTGCGAGATTTAAATTAAAAATATTGTAATGATAGCAATAATATTCAATTAAGTATACCGGAACAGGCAGAATCAGCTACATTTTGGGATGGTCCGCCAACAGTATGAGTTGATTGACTCATGGGAGACATGGCATGTGAATGGTCGTAATGCTGCTTCCTAGCAAATGAGTGTTCTGTTCTTCCAACCTCGATGAATCCTAGTACAATAAAATTACATTAGCCATATGAATATATACAGGGTGTTTTTCCTCATATGCTATAACTTTAAGGGAAGCTTATTTAGGTCAAATATAATTAATTTCTAAGTTATTGAGTTATTAAAATAATAAGTTTAATGACTGAACAAGTGTATTGCAACCTTTGTTACATTCTAATGTTACTTAATTTGACATGTGCCGTCAGTCACCTGAGATTAATTTTTATTTTATCCTTAAGGTTCTCTCACATTTACCATTTCATTTATTATGTATGAAAACAAAAAAAAAATATCAAATTTTCCAAAAGCCGATATACTTGACAACTTCTATTAATGTCCCAAGTAACCAGTCTAATTTAAGGCAAATCAAAACGAACACCCTGTATTATTAGTTTATAATAATAGAAAAAAATTAATACAAAGATTAAAAGCTACATAAAGCTTTACCATTTACTCCCTAAAATTAAATGCCATGCCCCAAAACGTAATAAATCAAAATATATAGCTGACATACATTATTGGTGTATATAACAGTGTTTTTCAAAGTATCCACAAAACTTAAAAAGTAGTTTATTGAAATAAAACCATGGCTAAAACAAATTTCAGCCTATGATTTCAGTAGCCACAACACAAACGTTGTATCTACTTAACCTTAATAAACCCTTTCAAAACTGCTATAAATATATCTGTAAGCTGAATAGAATTAGTAACACGTGTAAATAATTGATTGATTAACATAAATGACGAATGAAATGTTCACACCAATAAACAAATGTCGTCTACATAAATAAAATATCACGTGCAGGAAATAAAGACACCCAAAAAAATATCAATCAATTATATGCACCAGGAGAAAAGTGAAAGAAAACCTAATATGGGCTATGGGTTAGCTTATCCATTTTAAATTTCGCGTTCCTATGGTATCTGTAACAGAATTATAAGGACAAAAAACTGCGTGTTCTATTTCTTAAAATGTATGATAAAAAGGGAATTCACAGTAATAACAGTTCATACCTGTATCAGGATATGTTTAAGCTGGTGTTCCACTGGCTATCTGTGGGATGGCGAATAATATTGGACGCGCATTCAGCTTTCATCTTATATTCGAAGAGACGTAATTAACCTCAAAATGTTTATGGCAAATATAGAGTTTGCCTATTTAATTCTCATCCTATGTCAAGCCATCTAATATGGCAAATTGGGCTTCGGTGATTGTTTTACGTCACAACATAAGTTTTTCAATAGCCGCCGGCATTTTGAGCATGGCGTCCTTTTGCTTACTTGAACCATCACAGCCTGGAGCACTTATAACGCATTTTGTTAATCAAAATTATTACGGAGAAATAAAGGTATGGAAATTAATCAACACACAAACACTTCACTACCTCGACGAAAAAACTGTACACAAATATGGCGTCACGGCGTCAGTAACAGAAATAATTTGACACATGACAAATAAAAATTGGCGTTGGCGATTGGCGATGGGGATAACCAATAGCAACGCACTTAAACGTCACTATCATAGTGGCAAAGCCCACCTACGGCTAGGATTGGTTCTTAGAAGATGAATGCCCGTGCATGACAGAGAGAAACATGCCACAGAGTAACGCATACATGGATACATCTAAATGTCATAGACTAATAATATAAAGAGAGAATCGCTTGGGTTGCTATTTCAACACCAAGGATTTTTGATAATCTAAAGACAGCCCTAGACCTTAAACCTTCGTAAAAGAAAAAAAAAGTGATTCTTAATGATGAGGATTTTTCGTAGTAGTCGGTTAAATAAACTTAAGAAAAACTTCTAAATTTTTTATTTAAAAATAAAATAAAATTTCGTCCGTTTTGTTGTTCTTATCAATAAACAAAGA
>JALPQI010011727.1:0-42970 GCA_025490895.1 Thaumatotibia leucotreta
TTTGCTGTAATCCTACTGTTATGTACTGGTATCGTAGAATAGGTATTTCAAAAAGAATAAGGGTCCTAAAGGAAAGTTTTTTTTCTTAAGTCGATATTTTCGGAGATAACCGCTCCAGAATAAAAAAAATGTGCCCTTTCCTTTCTCTTACTTTTGATCCATGGGTCGATTAATAAAATATAATAGAATAAGGGTCCCAAGAGAATGTCTGTTCTCTTAAGTCGATATTTTCGGAGATAACCGCTCCAGAATAAAAAAAATGTGCCTTTTCTTCTAACTTTTGATCCATGGGTCCATTAATATGAAAAATAAACATGAAGAGTGTAACGTAGTTTAAAATAAAAAAAAAATCTTTCTTTATTTTATTCGTTCAATAACATAAGCTGTATTGATTTTTGAAATCATAATCAATATTTTCAGCCTTTTTAGTCTACTGTTGGGGATATTATCTCTTATTACTTTTATACATATGGATGCATTAGGATGTAATACTAATAATAGTAGAAATCGCCACGCACGGCAGAGTTAGCGTTCGTAGTAGTTCATCATGATGAATAACCGAATGGTCAGTGACATTTTAAGCCCATAGTCGACTCTTACGCTACCCAAGGAATGAGTTGGGCTGGTGACAAATGTATTCTTATTGCTATCACCACGTGGTCATCATAATATATATGGAATCATAAAATTGTTAAGATATGTTTCTACGTAGGCTCTCAAGCATAACTTTTAATACTTCGACAATATCTCAAACATTTAACGTGCAACTTGCTCGCAGATGGAATAAAGTTTCGTAACACGGCGTCAAACAAATTTTTCAAGCACAGATTTGTTCCCTTTTTCCTGGGACATTAGGCTCCGGCCAAACATTGGATAAGTTCCATATTGTTGTTTACGGGGAACTTGGAACTAACTAGGAGCAATTCACCTCATAAATTTCCTTGTAATAACAGCTCACAGTTTCCCTAGACACTTGTAAGAGGACCGCAATAAGCTACGACGTTGTAAAGGTGCTGTCACACTAACTCGATTGAGTTCCTTTTAGCTTGTATATATTTTAGAATTGAAATAGCTTTGAATGCTTTTTAACTTTCTTTTTGAACTAGCATTTATTTTACGAAGTGGGCTATTTTTAATACAATCAAGGCAGATTAACGTTCATAATCCGTTGATATTTTGGACGACTATTTTCAGCTGACTAATGGCGTTGAAAAGTTTGTGGGATTCCGTCTGTAATTTTATTTGACTGTTTAAATACCACACTAATTGTAACAATCGTATTATTAATTTTGTTTTCAAGTTGTTATATTTAATAATCCAAATTATTTACTGTAACTATTTTCATCGTAAAAATTGGGAAATTCCACGGTTTAAGTGTGTATTTGAAATCAAAAAGAACGGAGAGATTTTTTATTTGTAGGTTCCTTTAATTTATATGTATATATTTTTTTTCGTATTAATGATTATTTTCAATAGTGTTAACCTAATTATGTGTGATTGAATGTATAATAAAAAGTTCTCTTGTGTACAAACATAAAAACAAACTATATACATATTTTAACGAGAATAGGGATTGAATCGCATAAACTCATTTCAAAAATAAGTATTTTGGTTTATTAGTTTTATTTCCCCACGCTGTCTGAGCTACAAAAATACAGTAAGGCAGCGTCTTAGGCGAAGGCAACTAACTGTCATGCCGCGGCCACGACATCGGTCTAAGGCAACCGGCTTAGCGGAAAACGTATGGTGCTCCCTCTCGTACCCATAGCGGCATCCCGCTCCAACTCATGGATTCGCTCGCCGCTGGTCGCCTTAGACCAATGCCGTGGCCGGGGCATCAAGTCAACTGATTTTGGTAAATAGCTTAGGTACGAGTAACTTCTTCCCCAAAGCATGAAATACATACGGAATGCGAAAGTGTCACCTGCATTAGGTATTACTACACTTGTTCATTGGCCAATGTAGCCCCAGCCTTGCGGGTAAAATATTTCCTGGGCCCTAAATGTAAACCTTTACGGCGACGATTAACGCCACGTGACGACGACGGAATCGTTCCGATCCTAATAACAAAATCGCTTATCGGACCTTGGGGGCGAGGTGGCAATATGAGAAACATTTGATTGTTAAGGTGCCATGCAAACTTCCACCGAAAATTAGTTTGATGGTCCTTATTTTAAGGTATAGTTAATTAATCAACTACGCATAATAATTATTTATCAAGTTCGAAGGCACAGGAAAGACTTTCTATTTTTAGATTTTAATACCAAGTAATAATGTATAATAATCTAAGTTTTTTGATTTAAAAATGAAAATGAATTAGGGATTAAAAAGTGTTCTCAAAGTTCATTTACCGAAACACCCACTCACAACATTGTACTACTCTCAGCTGCAGAATTGTATTATCCTATTTATGAATGAATTCATTCATAAAATAGGTACGTATTATTTGCTTTCCAACAAATGAATACCTTCAAAATCGTACAAAATATTATAATATAACTATGACTACTACGTCAGTATTTAAAAAAAACAATTGTACCGACGTAGTACGTAGTAACATATAAGTATATTATATATGTTAATAAATAACACGGTTAGGTAAATGGTTGCCAGAAAACAGGATTGTTATACAAGGTGATTCTTGAGTCATGAGCAGGAATCAACAGGGTACTAAGGACGGTCACACTGAGCAACTTTTACTTCGGATACAACCAAGAAATTGCATAAAAAATCTCTTAATTATGGGTTAATTCATACTTAACTATCAATTAAGGATCAATTAACTCATAATTAAGAGTTTTTTTTGGTGATTTCTTGGTTGTCGCCGTAGTGAAAGTCGGTCAGCATGACCGTCCGTAGTAGCCTGTTCACTCCTGCTCATGACTCATGAATCACCCTGTATTTTCATAAAATTATTTTGACATAAATAAAACTTCTCATGAATTACGAGTACTGTCATATTTATTTTTAGTTAATAAGGTGAGACAGAATTGTAATTTCTGGCTTTGGTATAATCATTATATATTAATTTATAATATCTATAGAATCAAATTTAATGAGTACAAAAGTGGTCCATATAGGTACGACATAAAGATAAACAGGACAGTAGACAGGAGAAACAGGCAGGAGGTATTAAAGCTGCACAAATGCTTGCAAGGATATTTCTAACGTTTGCATAAATAGCATAAGCGCATTAATAGACCAAATAATAATAAGCAAATTCCAGCCATAACAAAAGTGGATACAGCGTGGAAATTAATAAAGTATACGACCTTTCACGAACAAACGGTTCTAACAGATGATGGAGTTCCGCTTCAAGCCATTTCACATGTGCAGTTTATTAAATTAATATGATCGATAGAGAGCCAACTGCCGGTTATGCTAGCTGGTATGGCCGCTAGATCTGCTGATATGGAACGGTGCCTGTGATTCGAAAACGCCCTTCTGTCCGTTATTAATTGCCCCGCGAACAAAAGCAAATGACTCAGTAGAGGTGATCCTGCGAGGGTGGGCCGACGTTATCCATTCAGGCGCAGACGTCCGCGCGAAAGAGAAATGTTCATTCACGATAGCAGAATTTATGACTTTGATTTACGCGAGACTTTTCACGTGGCGCCCTCAACTGCGGAGTTCGTCCATAAATAGAGAAGGGTCACGGCTTGACGTTTTCGACGGTTCGTTATTATTACATGTTACAGCTCCGCTTGTCACTATTCAGCTTCCATCGACCGTACTGAATTGTTATAGGAAGCGGAAACACTCGTATTTACATATCGACTTTCTGCTTGCTTCGGGATCATTGTTGTGCTCTGAAATTCGGCCGTGTTCGACCGTTAATGAAAAGCCTAGATATTTCGCATTTTCAGCGGTTTCTATTGTAAATTATTGCTGAAATTTTGAGTAGTCGCGTCGAATACTATTGTGCAGGTAAAAATTATCATTTACGCTTTGAATTTCAGCGATATCATGAATATTGTTCGTTGTAAACAGAAGGTATTGATTAATATCTGCCTCCTCATTACTTTTTCCATCATTAGAACTAAAACATGTTTTATTTTTTAGGTAGGTACATGAAAACACTGAAAAATAAAAATAATAAAGATAGTTTACATATTCTCGAGTTCGTTTGTTTATGATTGTATTTGTATGTATGTATTTACAAAGATTAAGCGTAGTGTGAACTAGTGAACTTTAAAGAAGTATCCTGAACTTAGGATAAAAAAATCAACTATGATATTATCAAAATAATACCTACCTCACTGCTGCTAACGGTATCTATTTCACAAAAGTGCCAAGAACATAATAACACAATACAATATTTCGCAAGTCAACCACCTCCAAGTTGCCAACGAAAACATTATGTAAATTCAGATTAAAAATAAAGCGTTGTTGTCGCCACATTGTTCGGGTGGCGCCGGCGCTGCAGTTAGGTAGTTTTATCTCACACAATTTCAATTTTTCATCTGCAGCTGTCAGCGCGCGGCGGCAGATAAGTAACGTTCGCGTTCGCGTCGCGTCCCCGGCATAAAAGTTTGTTCGCTCCACTTCCTTTTTATAAACTTTTTGTAAAAACTGGCCGAGATATCAATAATTCTTACAATTTGTGCCCTTACGAACGATAGGATAGCACGGCTAAAAAGGTCAAATTAAATTCAACAAGTTGGCTGATTAATAACTACTTTACACTGGTCGTATTATGTATAGTTTGTCGATAGTTTTGCCTGAAATAAAAACTTATGAATTAGTTATGTGTCTATTTAGAAGTATATTGTCTGTAGTTTCATAACATGATATCATTTAAGCAAATATTTTATCAAAGGGAAGTAAAAAAATAGAATTTACATGTCTATAATTTGCTACGAGTTATTTCACATTGCTACGAGCTTAATATCAATGCTATACTGTGAATCTAAAATAAATTTAACGTTTATACCGCCATCTAAAAATAAAATGTACAATACAAGTAAATAAAAATAATCTAAACAGTACAATTAACGTGCAACGGAACAGAATTAATTTATTGATATCATTTCAAAATCCCAAAGACATTAAAGCTAATTATTTGTGTATTTAACGGACAGTTAATTAAAACCGTACCTAGCCCCAAGTTTGACTTGGCCAAAGTTTTACACCGATAACAACATTAATGAAAAGTCGTCTGGATTTGGGTAAGAGTGGCGGTGACACAGGCAGCGGCGTGAGGGCGGGCGGGGTCGCGAAACCCGTGCCAGTCGGCTCCGCGCGCTCCTGGCTGCCCCACGTCCTTGCAGCCTTCTGACCTCTCCGGCCAATCGCGATCGCGTACTGACTATTTACATTTTGAACTGACCTACCTTAACATGAATTGGTTGGGACCGTGCAGGCCTAATGATGTGTTCAGTGCAGAGTGGATGTGTTTTAATACATTGTGCTGAAGCCGCTAGTTCCGTTTGTATGGGTGCACTGGCTCGTAGCCTGACGTGGTCTGTCACCTACTTTCGATGATTAGAACGTACCCGTCTGTGTTATAGTAAAGTATGTCTATGTAACTACTGAAGAATAGATATATCAACTTTGGAAATAACATACGTGATGCTTTTGCGCTCAAATGAGGTTATCGAAACGTCAACAAAAATAAAAACGTCAGATATGATGAAAAACTGTCAACAAAGTTACTTCGCTTGTAAAGTTGCACAGTTGCCTCGCCTGGTGCAATTATTTCTTCAAACAATACACTTTGCACTTACTAGCAAAGTTTCGTTTCATGATAAACTTTGGAATTAAATTATGAGCTCTGTTGTTTTCCAGCTGTATGATAATAAAATGAAATACTTTAAGAAACAGATACCTAGAGAGATATTTACATAAAGTGAATATACTAATGTAAAATATTAATAAATATATGTAGTGCAGGCATACATCATTTGAGAATGAAACCTGTAGGAAAATAATCTATTACACACCTATGTGTAATAATAAAAAAGCCTTAAGTACAAAGAAAATCCTAATTTGATAATACTTGGGAATCATTATATTCGTGTTCAATTGAATTAAAATTGAATTAAAGTTATAGCTATTTATTAATAGGCGTTTTTTAGGGTTCCGTAGCCAAAATGGCAAAAACGGAACCCTTATAGTTTCGCCATGTCCGTCTGTCCGCACCATAGCTCATTGGCCGTATACTAGATATCTCCAATTTGGTACAAGTATATATATTAATCATGCCAACAAAGTGGTACAATAAAAACCAGAAAAATATTTTTTTTCGGGCACCTCCCCAACTGGTGAATTGGGGATGATTTTTTTATTTGATGTAATCCTATAGTGTGGGGTATCGTTGAATAGGTATCTTAAAAATAATAAGGGTCTTTTTTCGGAGATAATCGCCCCAGAAGAAAAAAAATTGTGATCCGTTGGTCCAAAAAAAAAAAAAAAATCATGGATACGAGTAGGCTTATGGAGTACTTTAAGATAAAACTATTTCGAACGTAATCGGCCCAGCCGGTTCTGAATAACTACGGAACCCTACACTGAGCATGGCCCGACATGCTCTAGGCTGGTTTTATTTACATTAACAATCAATCAAAGATTAAAAATAAAATATTTTCTTTGTCTAATAATTCAAAATAGGTTTATTTCAAATGATTTTACGAGTATGTACGCTTAATATATAAAATGTTAGTTACCTGTTACAGCTATAAAGACATACCTAAGTCCGAACTTGTTAACATGACATTTAAAGCAACCTAAAGACTTAAATATACAAGACATGTTCTGTGATGATAAACTGTATACTAAAACTGTATACCAAACTACCATACTCGTAATTTTACTCCTACTTATTAATTTCTGATTTTTATTTACTTACTCGATAACTACCTACCCCTACTTTGTAATATATGATACTAGTACAGTACATTATTGCCAATTAGATAGATTTTATTACCTACAAATTAAAACAGAATATATGTTTGATTTTAATAATTTAAAGCATTTTGAATAAATCCGTAACTAAGTGATCTCCATATTAAATTATAATTTTAACTACAAGTCTTATCCATTTAATGACATTATTATCTTAAATTGTGTTATGCATTAAATAATATAAAAGTAAGACTAATTGATACACGTTTCTAAATAAATGTACTGAATATAGGTCTGGTATCATGATAAACAATAATCCTATTGTACCTATCTATTTGCATCCTATTCAAGATTGTAAGACCGTTAATGAATTTGTACTGCTGAAAACGCTTGAATAACGGCTTTCATTAAATTTGCGAAAGATGTTAGTAGAATACTAAGCTCCAGGTACGAGTCTTTCATACGCGAAGCAGGCTCGCTTTTTGTCAGTTATGCATGTAAAATTTAAGCGACTTTACCTTATTACAGCAAACATTATTAGGTATTTCAAGTATTCTTCGAATACGTAAGCTTCGAAGTGGATGGAACGCAGCAATTCCACAAAATAAATAATACAAATACGAGAACGTATTTAGTTTCTATTCCAGTGTGTTTATTCCACGAGATGTCACCGGGAGTTTAAAGCGTACTTACTTGCCATTCATCCTGCTCATACTCGCATATTGGTGCGAGAGAGAGGAATATAAAGTTAGTTCGTATTAATATCACGGTGATAGTTCATGGCAAGCACACTGTAGGTGGTTCGGCGTTTGTACTATAAATATTAATACCATGCACTTACATACTAGTTAGAACGAGATAGGAGCATCGTGATACTATTGTAAAACGGAGACATCATTAGTCTACCAGGTCACATTGAACTTTGAAGGATTATAATAATATGTGTTGACACTTTGAGCGCGGGGAACTCCCGAGGGGAGTTCTCTCTGGGAGGTCCATTTTCGCTACATTTTCGTCCGCAATGAAAGTGTTAAACCTTCGAACACCAAGAGCAACTAACGTTGTCGTGTATTGCTGTCGTGTTTACCACGCAGCAATGCGTAAAGTACATATACATGACGGACGCTGTCAAAGTAGTTATTCTGAATTACAGTGTAGGTCACATTTTGACGTGAGCGTTTTCAAAAGGTCAATAAAAAAGTACTTCTGTAATAGGCTACTCATAGTACTATAAATATTCATTGATTGCAATGATAATCACAAATGGTTTATTTTTAACCCTATTTTATATCTTTAATAAAACTGAGGGCTCTGTGAAAATGTTGAGCGATTAATAATGCTGAACGTAGGACCGATGACTTAAGTAGTTCCATATTGTAGTTCCTCAAGCTTTACAAATTAAACTCATTTTTTTCTCACTCATAGTTCTACTCAGTACTCTCAGTAGGTAGTTTGTTTTAACCGGCAAAGCATGAAGGTTCCGATAGCATTTATTTGTGTTTTTATGACAATATTCGTTTCTTGGTTATGGTTGATTAGCTAACAATACTCAAACCTTCATTGAGTTTTAAGTGACTTTATGTTCATCCGTGTATGAGTATACCCTGATATTCTTTATTTATTGCATTTACATGAAATATGAAATAATCTGTGAATGATATCTAAATGAGATAAACATAAAAAAATTGATAATTTTTTTGCAATGTTATTTTATAGGTGGTAAGCAAGTTCACGGCCTATATGACGGATTTTATTACCGTAAGACTCATCCTAGTCATATGCGCGTTGTAGAAAAACGATCAATAATAGGTCAAATACATTTTTTCCAAAACTCAAGTAGCCCTGTCCTCTGCGGTATCACGGGCCAGCTAGCAGGGTTTCTTAAATTAACTTACGTTTGCCCTAGCGGTCTGCTGGCCTTGATTCTTCCCTTCAACAGTGAAACGAATCTTGATTGAAGTTTCCAAGTGATTCCGTTTGTGATACGCGATACGGCTACCGGCTACCGAAACCTCCATTTTGAACGTGAAAAAGTATCCTAGTCTTTTTAAGGGTAATATAAAAGTTAAAGTATATTTTATACATTTTCTCATGAGAGTTTAATGTAGTTTTTCTGTAAAAGGGATAGTGTAGGTACATTGAATAGCTTTTAAAATAATTCTAATCTATGTAAGTACTTAATAGACTTACAACAAGACATTTCACTTGAATATTATGATCGCATTTTCAGTAATACAATTTTGCCACCACCTACTCTTCCCGCGGTTGTCCTTGGAGTCGACGAAGAGAATTAAGTGACTGATCATTCTTTAATAGAAAATTACTTGGACACTTTACTGTGATCGCCAACCCGCTTGCCTAGCGTGGCGATCATGGGCATTTACCTCCTAATGTGCATAGTTAATAGGAGAGGCCTACGTCCTGTCGTGGACTGAGATAGACTGATGATGTATGTATGTTCAAATCCGTGTACGTTGTATTGTAAATATGAGATACTTCAGTAATGGCATTATGGCAAAAAGGAAACTTCTGGGAGAAATTTATTTGATTTGTTCATTCTTCCGTGCATTTTATAGTAGGCGGGCGGTAACTCTCTTTCTCTAGTAGATGGATGGCTACATTATTTACAAGTTTGAGCTATAGGTACTCAAGTACCACTATATTAGAGTACCTGAGGGCGGGTGGGTAGTTTGGTATACACATTAGCACATATACCTCTCTACATATCACAATTCTTCATTGATTTCAGATTTCCCAATTACATATTAAAATACAGGGTGGTCCAAACCTTGACGTCAAAACATTTTTTTTAGATTCCTCACGTCATGAGCTATCAGAATATACCCCATGTATGCTAGCCGATTTTTTGTAGTTTTAGAGTTATGAATTTTTGAAATTTTTTTTTTGAGAAATTCTGGAATGTAAAAATGTATTAATAAAAAAAAACTATTGTGTTTTTTTTAATATTTTCTTTTTGTAAAAGTATAACTACAAATAAAGCATTTACTGACAAAAAAATTAGCATCCTCACTTTGATACAAGTACCTAGGATAAAAAATACCAAATTCAAAATTTTACGTTAAAAATGCATCAAAATAGCATTAATGTACTTAAATAAAAAAAATAAAACATATCCCAAGGATTTTTGGTAATGTAAAGACTGCCCTAGACGTTAAACCTTCTTAAAACCAAAAAAAAGTGATAATAATGAGGATTTTTCGGAGTAGTCGGTCAAATAAACTTAAAAAAGCTTAAAATTTTAAAGTAGTAAAAAATTACTTGAATAACTACACAAATTGAGTTTTCGTGGTATTTTCTGTCTTTGTTTATTGACAAGAACAACAAAACAGACGAAATTTCACTTTATTTTTAAATTATAAATTTAAAGTTTTTTTTAAGTTTATTTGACCGACTACTCCGAAAAATCCTCATTATTAAGTATCACTTTTTTTTTGCTTTTACGAAGGTTTAAGGTCTAGGGCAGTCTTTACATTACCAAAAATCCTTGGGATATGTTTTATTTTTTTTATTTACGTACATTAACGCTATTTTGATGCGTTTTTAGCGTAAAATTTTGAATTTGGTATTTTTAATCCTACTTATATCAAAGTGAGGACGCTAATTTTTTGTCAGTAAATGCTTTATTTGTAGTAATACTTTTACAAAAAGAAACTAGTTATAAAAACGCAACAGTTTTTTTTTATTAATAAGTTTTTTCATTCCAGAATTTCTCAAAAAAAAATTTTCAAAAATTCATAACTCGAAAACTACAAAAAATCGGCTAACATACATGGGGTATATTCTGATAGCTCATGACGTGAGGAATCTAAAAAAAATGTTTTGACGTCATGGTTTGGACCACCCTGTATATTACATATTAACCATTATTACAGTATCATCGTTGTTTATTTTAGAATTAAAATAAAGTAATTTAGATTGATAAAAAGTATGCTTTAATGAATTAATATAGAATACCTACAGATATTGGTGCGACAATCACAATGACAGCGTTCGCCATTGGAACTTAGATACTCGGCTTTTAAAGTGTTAATAAAATTTAGTCGGTTTTAAAATTATTTTACTAAAAATAATATAAAGCACTTTTCAGTTTCGTTTTATTTATATTATACTTATTGTAATCGTTGCTTTAATGTACACTGGCAGAACTTTGCTTAAAATTTACAGATACAGTATTTCATATAAGAAAATATGTACATAATTGTTATATATTTTTATCCACGCTCCAAAACCTTGCTTTTGTAGGTACGGATATGTAATATATAATTATTATAACCAGATGGTTATACGTTACCTATCATATAATTAACTACACATCAGTCAAATAAAACGTTTACGGTTCGTTTCAGGGCGTGGGTTACACCGCCCTTTATACCGATGCTGACACTGAAAACTCATATAAAAGAAAACGGGATATTTTGCGAGTTCCCCTTATGTACGTAGGTACTATTATATATATTATTTATACCTACAGTTCAACGTTCAAAGCAAAATTCTCATGTAGGTTACTCTATAAATGAAGAACACTCGCATATCAAAGGTAACACCGGTCCTATGAGTTTCCTGGTATTGACTGGCTTTGTTATTATTTCGCTCTACCTTCAAGTTTAAGCCTTATTTGAACCTTGAACATTGAATAATGAGAAAGTCAAACAATATTACTGGTGTTAATGACCTTACAGAGAAAATACCTACCTCAACAGTTGGATAAACGAACATGCCTAATGCTGGAGTTGATAAACTCCCCTAGCCAGGAAATTACGTGCTTTATCGGAATTGTAGCGTTCCTTCGAAAGCGGAAGCTACCAACGTATTTTTTATCCTCAAAATTGGATGGAAATTACAGATTCAATTAACAGAGCTGCATGATTTTAATCGTGTACCATACATATGTAATGAGGACTATTAGGTGCATGTTTTATTCGAAGATAGAGTAGATTATTACTCAAAGTTTCCCTTTTTTGAAACAAGTTATTTTTACATTTTATCGCTAATGTTGCGATCTCGTGGTATTCTGCTACGAACGGTTTTGCTACATTGTAGAGAACATTTGCTACGCGCTACGGCCTAAGGCTACGAAATGAGCCAAGAAGGGAAAGGGTTAAGCTAAACAGTAAATGGTGTGAACCGTAGGTATTGATATCGTACCTTGCTCAAAGGAATTATTTTAATAGTTGTAAAGGGTCGCTTCGCAATACTCCGACTAAAGGAACTTTCGGTAACTTGAAAGGACCTCATTTATAACTAAACTGTGTTCGGCTCGTAGCCGTTCGGCGCTGCCAAAATCTTGGCATCTGTGATGATAAATGGGAAAAATATATTTTTTGTTCATGATTTTCTACTCATAGAGAAGCAGCGATGTATTCAGAAAGGGCTTTTTAGCAATGAACACTGTAATTTTCTGCTAGTTACTTCAGTTTCTTTCATTGGTAAATATATTGTACGTAAGGTGATAATGTGATCATAATATATGGATTTATTGTCGTCGACCTCTTACCTACCTATTTTATTTTTTATAATCATATAAATTTGTGTAATCAAATGTTTATTCATATTTATCATTGAATTCAAAACATTGTTTCGCAATTTTGATATCGGTGTTCAACTTGGACTAATCACTGTTGTTTAAAAGCCAATAAAGTTTGATCAATTAAATTAAACTCCTTGAAGATTTCCCGTAAATAATACTTTAATACCGAGATAAGTTTTGTTAAGGCGTTTTTGATGAAGAGACTTGCGAATTATTGGGTTTATTAATTAATTATTGTCATAATGTTTCCTATTGCACACCTTTCCATATTTTTTCTAAAAAGTAATGCCTAAAATAGGGAAAGAAAAAGCAGGAAAGTGTTACATATTATGTATTTACAGATGAGATGGTTCTATTAGACGTCAATAGTTATTAAATAATTTATTTTAAATAGGATTTACATGGGAATTTTCCCAAGTGACATAAGCTACAAAGTAATTTGTAGGTAGGTACAGTCAGTTACAAAGTAATGTACCTCAGTAAGGTGAAAAAGTGGAAACATTAATTTGTAACTGAGCGTACATAATTCTATTTCTAAGGAAAAGCGCGATATCATCTGGAAAGTATTGGCATCTAATTTGGAAGCCTTTTATTGCGTGAAACGTTTGATAGAGCTTATTTTTTTACCGACTGAGAATTCTATTAGCCCTGTAGGCTTCATAGTCAACAAAAAACCTGTATGTCAACTGGCGATAACTTTCATGTCACTTTTTTCGATATGCCAGAAATGATCAACATGAATTGATTACCTTATATTATAGCAAGTAAAATAATATTTCTCAATTTTTTAAATCTCCTTTTGGATGTAGGTAAAAGTCATAAATAACAATGACCTCGAAGTTTTGTAGCTTCGACGAGTGAAATATTTTTTAAATTTTCATCATAATAATCATCATCATATTCAGCCGTTATTTGCCCACTGCTGAGCATAGGCCTCTCTTCTTGTACGCCACTGGTCCCGGTCCTGAGCAGAGCTAACCTAATTTTTAAACTTTATTCAGTACTTAGGTATCGTTATGAATTTGTGACACACAAACTCGTTATACTTAATTGCTTATTTTTTCTTTGCTCTGGTAGATGCAAAAAAAAAAGGTGAATACTGCACAAGATA
This sequence comes from Thaumatotibia leucotreta, assembly GCA_025490895.1. Lineage (NCBI taxonomy): Eukaryota > Metazoa > Arthropoda > Insecta > Lepidoptera > Tortricidae > Thaumatotibia > Thaumatotibia leucotreta. The sequence continues at coordinate 13,503 of JALPQI010011727.1, forward strand.
ATGTCAGATTTCCGTAAAATATCAAGTAACATCAAGGCGGCTTACCGCCATTTGCCAAATTGCAGTACTTTCCAAAAAGCTGATATTTGGCAAGTCGTTAATAAAACGGCTTATTCGCAAAGCCCATCGGATTAACTGTCAACATGGTTGGCACGATGCGGCCGGCTTAGGCATTTTATAAAACTCCAAAATCAATTAGGACGATAAAAGAATGAAGTTTTTCGAACGAGAAGCTGGCTTAGGCGAGTGGGAAACTCCGATTCTAATTAATTGTTCTGCGCTCTTAGTAAGTCAGTGCATTAAGACAAAGTTCTACCCTTCAATACTTTACTAGCTTCCGGTTTTTGGTGAATATATGAAAAAGTGAAGAATTGATGGTCAATAGAAGATGAACAAATTTGCTTATTTATTAGTTAAAATGAGAATACCTATACTTAGGTACCCCATAAATAATGATCATATTTTGTAATATAGAGGAGCCTGAGGTAATCAGAGTAGACGAGTAATGAGAGAGTGCCAATATATTATAGATAGGTATACACTCCCTACGCCTGAGGTTCTACAAATGCCACCACACACACATCCCGGACATATCAAAACTTGCGTCAGTCCCAGAATCAGTTCCATGAGATGAAACTGTGTTTTTGACTGAGCGGCAATAAAAACATTAAAAACTAGTTTTCAGTACATATGGTGCTTTTTTACGCGCTAGTGCGAAAAGTGGTTTATTTTATGTCAGGTCAAAATCTTTGGAGTGCCACTGACTCGTTTCGAACTTAATTTTTTTTCACTTGTATCGTAATGTACTGCTTTGTAAAATGGGGGTTAAAATGATAATTAGTTAGTAACGTATGCGGAGTGAAATTTGGACAGATTTTGAACAAATAAAAAAAAATAACAATATTCAATTAAAATTGTATCTCAATGCTAAATTAATTTGTATACATTTGTTAATTAATTTGGAAACTTTTATGTGTTTTGGCATCTTTCTTTAGAAATTATGGCCAATCAAGTAGAACAATGTCGCAAAACTGCATGTATTTTCCACAGGACACATTTGCTAAGGCCAAAATCGACGATTATTGTGAATTTTTGGAAGATGCCAAGATTTGAAACACTGTTTTATAATAATTTTGTGTTCTTTTTCTTTCCGAAAAATAATACTAGTAACCCTAGAGTAATGTAATATTTTAGCTACAGCCACTTTTCTGAGAGAACTCGAATAAAGGAAATTACGTTAGACCTAATCACAAAATCGAACAGAAAGCTCAAAAGGACTTCTAAATACAACAAAAAAATTGTTTTAAAAATTCCTTAAGGCATGAGCATCACAAAACTTTAACAAAAAGCAAGCCTACCACCACCGAAAATAAAAATAAACAACTATGAAAATGTGATTTCGTCATTTGGTCAAAAAGTGTAAAAAACACCGCTTTTGCAGAAACGGATGTCACGTTGAACGAGTTATAGGTAACTTTAATTATACATTTTTAGCATAGTAACTATTATTTTCAGAGTACCAATAGCCCAATGGACAAGAATATGAAATATGATGAGCAAAGGATGTTTGCTTAAAGAGATTTCCTACAGAATATAAAATTAGAGGCAAGAAAAATGCTAACATCTGTTTTTTCGACATCAATGGATAAATTACCGTAAAACTGGAGTTATACACTTTGGATTCAAATAATTTTTATCTTGCATAAATCCTTGTTAAAATCGGTATTAAGAGATGTGAATGTTTAAGAAAATAATAATGTTATTATTTATTTAATATTACATTTAACTTTGTCTACGTTTCATTCCGCATACGTTAAATGCATAATTTACATGAAAAACATCACGATATCTAGCTAAAATTTTAATATACCTAAATATATAGTGGTGAAATGATGATGTTTCCTAAATTGCAACTGAGAACGGGATACTTAAATTTGAATTGGTCGATATAAGATAAAAGCTACGATATTCATAAGAAATTTTAAATTACGCTACTTTCATACAAACTTTCAACCCACTTTTAACACCGTTAGGAGTTATCACTCACCCATTCATGAAGTATAAAAACTGTTATTACGTAAAAATGTGTAATCTTAAATAATGTACATTCATTTTTGTATACTTTGTAGCAGAAAGTATTCATAAAAGTACTTATAATTGCTGTTTGTGGTTATCGAGCTAAGCACTTCGTAACGATGTTTGTAGGTAACCGTTTACCTCGAGTGGGCTACAGTCACGGGCCGAACTTGCTGTCCCTTAACTTCTTTTAATGGCTTTTGTTTGTTTTTAATTTAATTAATTAGAACGGATTACCTCGTTTGTTGTAGGCTTCACTGGTTTACTGAAAAGGTCAACGATCTTTTAATAATACCCAGCGGACGAAACGAACGAATCAATCGTCATTATTTTCTGAACAACGCTAATAAAATTAATTTCATTAAAACGGTAATGAGAGTATGATACAGTATTCATATTGTAATTTTATTTATCTATAAAATCGGAGGAATATTCCTACAATTATGTAGGATTCTTGACTTATTACGTGAGAGCATGCTAAAGTCACTATGGACATCAATATGAGCAGGTTGAAGTTAACTATTTACATTTTTTATAATGAGCTCTTATTAATCATGGTTTAACTCTAAACTTGGCAGATATAAAAAAAATCGTGCGTTCTAGCCTCTTCGCCGCTGTATAGAGCAAAAAATTCTGTCTTTAAAAAATACAAAAAGTAGGTCAAAAGTAGGTATTTTTTAAGATACACTACACTCCCAAGTTAAAGGTTAAAATATATTTCGTATGTTGATGTACTTACTTACAAATTACGTTATGAATCCTATATTATTAAATTAAGAACCAACAAGAGGGTCGCATTATCTGAAAAGTAACAAGAGACATGAGCCTCAAAAGTTAATTAAGTAAGAGAGACTCGTAGCTATGGAGAAAATTAAGACAATTATTGGATCCCAAACTTTCCTTGATACGTAATTCTTTGTACTCGTTGTGTTAAGGCTCTATAACGAAGTTACATAACTCTCACGTGTCAAAATCAGGAAAATAAGAACGGTTAATTTAAGTTAGGCGAGTTTATTTACTCACGCTGCTACTTCTTTGTCTACGTTGTGCGCACGGGCGGTGGCAGCGCGCGCTTGTCGTAACACAAAAGATAAATACCGCCTTCGAACAAGAGAGGTAATTGAGATAAACAGATGTGTATTTTGCTCTATAACTTTCCGTTGGTAAATGTACCTAACACGTAACAAAATCAACCAAGTTTATCCACAAACTTACCTACAATCTCACTGTCGACGCGTTACAATTTCAGACTGAGTTTGAACAAAATAAACTATTTCAAGTACCCAATTTGAGCGTAAATAGCATCATTGTGTAAGAATTTTCACCATTTCCACAGTGACAATAATGAAGACTGTCATAAAACATAAGTTCAAATGAGGCGGTTAAACGTTAAACATGAACAGGCCGGGCTACGAGTATACCGTGCCTTCGTCCACTGCCTACTATCCAACTGTCAACCGACCGCCTCAGTACGATCGAGGCTACGGGCAGCTTGAGGTTGGCCCCCTCTACAGTCCTTCTTCGCACCCGCTTTCCAACTACGCTGATGTATACGAAGGCAATAACGACACCACACTCAGAGCTGAAGAGAGACATTGGTATATAGAAAACCATAAAAACTTACAACCGAGCTACGAAATCAATCATGATACAACCCCTCACGATGCCAAAGTTAAGAAAGAGGAGGAGAAGAAAGCAGATGTGCCTATCAGAAGGGCGGAAGCAACACAGGCACGTCAAAGGCGGAAGGAAGATCGCTGTTCGTGCGAATGTTGGCCGAGCACTGACAACACTGACGTGGTGGATAACGCTAGAGCAGAAACAACGAGATCGTTATCAGGTGTCGATATGGTAGCCTCGTACGGTGTGTATGGGAATCCACAGGATGATGACAGCTCAGGGTTTGCGAGGTTGTCTGAAAAAAATGCAGTGTACGGCCAGGGCAGCGAAGCCCCGACGCAGGGTGTGATAGTGAACCAACAGGGAAATAGCGCGGTAGTGCGGGCGACAGCAGGACGCGAAAATTCTTGTGGAAAGTGCTGTGTGTGGACTTCTAATCCGCCAGCCGCCAACTCAGAGGACTATTGCTGGATACATTATTGTAGACCGGCGTTAATTATCCTTTTGCTGCTGTTTTTTCTAGTCTTGTTGGGCGTGTCAACAGGGTTCTTATTGACTAATAACTGTAAGTATTTCTTTTACTCATTATCGTAGTTAAATTATTTGGTCACTCAAAATAGTACAGTCAAGTGCAAAAAATTGTATCGGAAGTATCCTCTTATAAATATGTTACGACGTTCTTATTACATATAATTAAGGTGCACTGGAATATATTTTTGAGCATTTTTATATATACACTTTATTTTGCCTTTGACTGTACTCTAATAATTGCGTCATGTTTGTTCGTCTAACTAATTGCCTGTCTCTTTATGTGGATTAGTGATTATTAATCATACAAAACCGAATTTTGATTAGGTTTATAATACTGTATATGAAACTAGACAAGAGGTGAACTATCAAAAAGAAAAAATGTGCGGGAAAACCTCTTATTTTTTAAATTTTAGAATTCCAGTGAATAAAGCAGATAGCCCTGCAGCCCTGGTCTTCTAGACGAAAATGTAGCTTTGACACTATTTTTTTCGATTAAAAAAAGGTGATTGGTTTATTTCTACGAATTTATTTAATAGTTAAAGTTCTATTTCAACAAAAAAACTTTCGACTATGATATTACTAAGAGATTATACGCCACATCAATGAAATTTAAACACATTTATGTAAAATTCCTATATAATTTGAATAAAAGAGTGGGATGTCACAGTCCCTCCCAGTCGATTTTCCTGTTTAACTACTTGGTGTACTAAAGCCTATCATTAGTAATTACTTCATGATTTAATCAAGATACAAGAAATTTAACGCAGATATAAATATTTTTCATCGATTTCAAATTTTGCGTTAATTTTGGGACATCCTTTATAATAATGTAGCTATATTAAGCCTTAATTCCAAAGCACGTTTCGAAACCGGTACTGGTAATATTAGACAAATAATTATGTGGTATGAAGGTATATTATTTGTCTATGAGGTAAGTTGACTTGTTACAGAATATATTTAGTACAAGGCTATTATTGATTTTATTTTACGATAAAAGCAGCAATATTATGGAGTAGACAATTAAACCACTTCATGTTTTTTTTTTCATTACGTAGGTACGTGTATATAATATTTGTCATACAAATTTATTATCTTTCACAATGTTTGTTTAGTAAGTAGAATTATATGATTGATAACTATACGATGTTCCGAGGACTTTAAAGGTCATAATTACTTAACTTTTCAATCGTGGGCCCGTACCAATCTATAGTTATGTCTATTTAAGCCTCTCGTGGGGACGTCCATCTCAATACAACATCAACATAACACAATATTCGGTTTTTCAGCTTACGATACTCCTGCATTCAGCATTATCATCATGTCGAGTAGAGTCAACTATTGGGCCAGCCGTACACCTGTAAGTTCTTACGTAAGTTACAGGGACGGAGCCATACTAACGAATGAGAGGTGAATATCACTATCTCATTCCTTAGTATAGCCCCGTCTTTATAATTTACGTAAGAACTTACAAGTCTAAGGCTCGCCTTAGTAGAATTTGGATGGGTCAATTGCAAAAAAATTTAGATGAAGGGTCCACGGAAAAAACATGTCCAATGCTTAAAACAATCATGGCAAATTCACACCTTATTCTGTTAAAAGTAAGGTGGTTTTTCCTTCTGTAATTTGAATTGACTAGACATATTCTTTCCGTGAATCCTTCAGATACATAGCTTAAGCCCTTTAATGAAAACATTATTTCATTAACGTGATTTTTATGTTACGACGTGAAATTTTGTGTGACCACTTTTTAGAACGAAAAAAGGGCAACAAATTCAAATTTATGAGCGACCACAAAACGCACTTACATGTTTTTATACTACCTTTTTCTACTACTTAAAGTTGTTAGACAGAGTATAGAATACAGTTTGTAATTTGTAAGTATCGCTAACTTTTGTAACGATCGTGATTTTTGTATTGCTTAAGGCTTTAACTAGGTATGTACATTTTTTACAATCGACCCTGATAAGAAAACAATTGTTACAACCTTATAAGCGACAAGCAACCTAATAGCTCGATGACTCCTTTGATTCTAATCTGGAAGACCAATTTTGTGTTTCGTTTATTTAAAAAAAAGCGTTTTCAGTACAGATGGTATTTTTTTTACGCGCTACTAGTTGTGGTTCATTTTATGAGGGCCAAAACATCGGAGGGCCATCTGTACTGAAAAATGTCATATAAAAATCGATACACGTGCGAAAAGGTTATTCGTAACACGTATCAATTTAAAACATTTCCTTTTGGTCCTGTTTTAATTTATCGCCTCTCCTTTGATTTTTTTAACATGATCGCAATGTACTATTTAATAAATAATTCGATATGAGCATCAGTTAGTAATGTGTTCAAGCCACCTTGGACTTCAGTATATACTCGTATAATAATTCTTATTCGAAAAAAAAAAACTTGGAGTGTATCAAAGACTATATTCAGCATTTATAAAGTTGTCAAAATAAGCGTTATCTATTTAGGAAGCGATTAAAGGTTTTTTCACGCTCAATATCAATGGTCAATTTCTACACATTTTGTAATGACTACTGTTAATATTATAAAAAAAATGTTTCTGAATGATAGCAGAGCGGACGAAAGCTCTCAAAACTCGAAAATTCACCTCCAGATCTGGTTGAACAGATTCAACTAATTGTAGTGGAGCGCAAACTTGTAGAAGTATTCCACTGTAGCAAACTATCGTAGTTCACTCTGGTTAGGTGTGGAATTTTTCCTAGGTAACCAACCTACTACTGGCTGGCAGATTTCTGCAACGCTCCAGGTAGTAGGATAAAACCCAAGTTAAACTATTTAAAACCTTCTTTAACATTTAACATGTTGTAATCGTAATAATCCTTTAAGCCGTTATAGATTTTCACGGGCTAGGTTGTAGGTATAAACAAGAAACTAGATTTAGCAAATTGTACTGTGCTTACTTTGCAATATTCCTTTGATACATGTAGTTTGTAAAAATGTAGGATAGACAGAGAGCTCGAAATAAATCCAACGTCCTGTTGACTTTGCGTACATTTTGTATTCCTCATTAAAAGAAATATTAATATTTCTACCTTGGTCTTGACATAATCGAAGTCTAATTTCCTTTTCTCCACCAAAAAGTGTTTACTTGGTTAAGAATCACTGCTTAAGCCTCCAACTTCCTTATTGAAAGTACCTACGCCTTATTGCTAGACGAAGGTTCCCTCTCCTATTAATATTATATTAAGCTAATTTAATAATTTGATTCCGTTGCTCTGATAAAGGATTATTAAGGCTCTGACAAGGATAAGATAGGTGATTAATCCAATAATCATACTTACGTCGCGAGTGCGGTTCCTACCGCGATTAATTCAATTAACGCTTATATTGGCGTGTTGGGCGCAATCCTACGCGTGCAATGGATTAACATGAAGCGGGTATTAGCGGCATGATGGCTGTGTATATCGACATATTACACTGAAATAAATGTTAAAATTATAACATTATTATGGTTCTCTAAATTATCGCTGAAAGTAATTTTGCTGAATATTGCTTCCCAACAACAAAGCGCAAAATTTTATTTCGCTGTAAGAACACTTCCCAACTGCAACGTTACGCACACGTTCGTATAATTATCATGTTTTAACCTTACCTAACCTAGTGGTCAAGTTAAAAATCAGCCAAATAAAACTTGGTAAATAATAATTTGGTAAATGTTAGTATGCCAACTGAATCATCTGCGTAAAGTTGGTTAGCAAGTAATATTCGCCACAATGAAATTATGCGAAAAGGCAGGATACCCATTATTATCTGAAAATCGAATGCAAAAAAAAAAAATCTTTACGCTTTAACATCTTCTTTGCCCGGGTCAATCCAGTAGCTATCATAGCTTCCAGTTCTCAACTACTTCCCGATAAAAAGAGATTAATAATTTCTTTATTGATTTTGTGAAAGTCTTTGGTTTTACAGATCCAAGACGAGCAGGATACACGTAATAAAAAATAAAAAATGGCATATTCCTTTCAGCTACAGATGTCGAAAGGCTAGGTGAACAAAACCATCGACAAAGTAAAAAAAAAAAATCGAATTCGTTTAAAAGCGATATTTAATAGTAGGTAGCTCCAGTTAACCAGCCATGCAGCATATAAAATTTAAAGGAAATAAAAAAAAAACGATATACATGCAACTGTGTATTTTATACGGACGAATAATTAATCCAGCTATAATATCTGATCCAGCGAATCGTATAAGATAATCATTGTCGTTAAATGTTGTTGTTAATTACGAGTAGGTGTAATGATTTTTCTAATGTAATAATGTATGCCGTCCGACTGTCATGACACTCGTATGACGGTGAGATCCTTATGTTTACGTTAATTAAAATATAGCTACCTTAGGATGCAATACATTCCGTGCTCAATTAATTTGAAAAAATAAATACATTAATATTCTAAAGAAATTTATGAAAGCAGGTTCCCTAGATCCGATAGTAATCGCCACTAAAATATTCGCCCGTATCAAATACACACGCTGTATATTACAATCATAATTCATCGGTAAAGATTAAACCCCATAAAAACCGACCAGATCTGCACTTTTTAATTGTTAGCTATAACGTGAATGGTATAGACAAATGTTATAAACCACTTAAACACAAACAAGATTTACCCAATTCAGCAAAGCATTTTTCTTCCAAACAAAAATAAATACCTATTCATTTCTAGATGCTGAGTCGTGAAGTTGCAATAACCCACTTTACCACATCCAACAGTTAAAATCTCAGCAAAACCCGGACGTAAAAAAAGCGATTGCATTAAAATGAAAATCCTTTGTTCTCAGAATGGTAAGGCGGCAATTGATTTTAATTTTAACTCTTCCTTACTAAACGACATAATTGCGAAGTGGTGAGAAAAAGTGATCTGAGATAATTATTTTATTAAGAAACGCTTTCATTCCTTTAAATTGTGATTTTATTTTGACGATTTGAGTTGTAGATGTCTCGGTATGTTTATGGGGAGGTGGGCTCCGCTCGTTTTTCTCTCTAGCAGAACATTAATTTTAGTGGCACTCTGCCCGCCACCCCGAGCTGGATTTTCAAATTGCGGTGAAACTACTGGAATTAGGGAACCGCTTTAAATATTCATGCGGCTGTTTCGGGAATGGAAAAAAACTAAGAACTTGTAAAGGTAAACTTGATTCAAACTGCATTAGGTTTTATTAGGACGCGTAACTAGACAGTGTGTCACTGGCAAGCGGGTATTCATGAAAACGGATACACCATCCTTGTCAAGGGATAAATTAAATTTAATGTAATTTTAATGTACTTGGCTGCAGAAGTGCGCACATACTTCACGAATGATTTCATTCGGTACACCGTTTTTCACTCAAGTGTTATTAGTAAATTAATTGATAGATACTAATTATCATAAACAAACAATATAACTTAACTAGGTCAATTACAACGGTTACGTAGTTCTATTATAATAAATAATAAATAAATATCTTGGGACATCTTACACAAATCGACCTAGTCCCACGGTAAGCTCAATTAAGGCTTGTGATGTGGGTACCAGGCGACGATATATATAATAGATAGATACACAAAGATACATAAATACATAGACAGCCATGACCAAGGAACAAATATTTGTGATAAATAAATACACAAATAATGCCCTAGCCGGGATTCGAACCCAGAACCTCCAGCTTCGTAGGCAGGGTCACTACCAACTAGGCTACGGAGGCTGACGTATTATGTATATGACATCATTGGCCGTAGGATCGGCTATTCTTATTAATGATTACTAGCTACATTGCGTCCAAGTTAATTATTTACTACAAAATATTAACATACGTTAACTACCAAGTATTTAGTCAATTGATCTATTATAATTATATTTACTCGCAAAATATGATTATGATAAAGTATTTTTCTATACCCACACCCTAAGTAGCAGTAGCTATTAATTTAATTTATTAGTGGTATGTAATGTTGGTTCATACTAATTATGATTGGCTCCTATAACCTAACATTAAGCGAAACAAAAGCTTACCAATTCGGTTATTAAATATTTCAAATGTTGTATAGTACATGACGCATGATATATTATGACACTGAGCTATGCTGTGGACGGCCAGACAGACGGACATGGCGAAACTATAAGGGTTCCTAATTTACTACGGACCCCTTGAAAGTACCTACAATATTGTGTGGGTAAGTAGCCAGGATGCGTAACCAAGTTGCCAGTCGCTTAGTAGCGTATCGTAGTTTTCCCTCTCTGTCACTCTTTAATATTAGTGCGACAAAGACAGTTAGCTGCCTTTCGCTTATGACTGACGCTGAAGCGCTAGCGATTGGCAACTTGTCTAAGCCCCAAGGGCCCTTATTTTTCTTATCTGACGTTCAGGCTTCATGCGTGCATAAAGGTATTAAATAGTAACTTATTCAGGGAACGAGAAAGGAAAAAAAACATTCCGTATACGTATATTCCATGAAATATTTTTAATTAGATCATGCCATAAGCCATAATCCTTGGATGAATCCAAAAAATTCAAACCACTGAATTAGATTTGTTTAGTATTTATAGTGGTAATTGTGATTAGTCAAACAGAATTCATTATAATTATAGCTCCGTAAACAGAGAGAAATTAAATTAAACACAAATACGATTCATGAATTAGTCATTGTTACGTTGCAGATTATTTAAAGTGGAGTGTTTCTGTCGTATTAAATTTTTGTCAATTTTCTATTTCTAATTCTCACCTTCAACTCCAAGATAATATTTTACTCGCGTTTGCGTTTCTAATACTTATTTACTGTCTAGACAACAATCTCAAGTTTTCTCGGTAGAAAAGAGAAAACATTTCTTTACATTCAAATAAATAAATGACCTTATAAAATATACAGACATTCACTTTTAATTTGTAAAAGGGTAAAGTTACTTCAAACAAAAAATAATCCCTTTAAATCTGGCCGGCTTTCCTAATGTATTCAGTTTCATGGTAAAACCGTCAGAATTCAGATTATTTAAATGATTTCCAAGTAAGAAAATTATGCCTACTGAGGTATCATTAGAAATTTACGTTTTCATGAATATTAAAAACACGGGTTCGTTAAAAGTTGCTTTAATCCTATTGTGATTCACTGCATGTTAATTAGTTTTACTTGCATTCTTCAGCAATGTCGCGGTTCTCGTTTCATTTCGGCGGGTGTCGTAAAAGCTGAGCAGGAGAACAAAAGGCACAACCATTTCTGTCTGCGCGGATTAACTTTGCTTTAGGTGGGAGAAACATAACATTTCGGAATGTGACACAGCGGGTCGCGGCTAATGGGGCCGCAGTCCGGTTATATATAAAATACAAGAAGAGGCTGGCAGAACGCGCCGCAAGCTGGGGTGTACTGGGGCGGTACGCCATATTGTTTTATTGCAAATTGGTTGGACGTAGACCGCGCCTGTCCTTTACATATACGAGGCTATTAAACGACGCCCGGTGTCCAGTCACGTGTTAAACGAATCCGATCGCTGCATACAATGTTAGATCGAGAACGGCTCTCGTGACACGTAACTAAGGTTTGGAAAAATCGTAGTCGCTATGCAAATGGCAGGCGATTTTCCACGTCCGAACTGCTGAACGAGTTAGTTTTTTTTGCCAATTATTTGCTCAATTTAAACGTTATACGGACTCGGAATTAAACAACGAGTCTTTACTGTTTCCCAGTTCGTTCACGTTTTATATTAGATACCTACACGCAAATGTTTTTTTTAATATATAGGTACGTACCGTCTCACCTAGATATATTATACCGTTTGCACTATGTAACTCAAAACTAAATATGCATTTTTATGGCCTTATTTAGACACGCAAAATAATAAAATTACACTGCCATAACCTGTATTTAAAATGACAACATAGTAAAATTATATACTCGTATTCCTCAGAAGAACAAGTATCTTCAAACTTATGCGCCTACAACATATTTTTTCCGAAGTTGTCGAAAGTGGTGCAATTAATTTGATTGGATCCACTGAGATTATATCCTTAAAAAAACATTAATAAACAATTGCGTTGATATTAATCGATTTTAATATGAATACATGAATAGTTGCCACTGATATTGAATAGTAGTATGAAGTAAATCGCTCTCATAACATTTTCGTTGACAAATAGCATTAATTATACAGAAACAATTAATAAAATACATCCTAAAATAAACTTACGTAACATACAATACTACCAAACTATAAATAAAATTATTCGTTGATAAAAATAACTTCGTATTTTAGCTGTTTAGTGTGATTAGAATTTGATCTTAGCGCGGCTTGGTCTAAAGGACGGATGGTCACAGGAGTCATTTGCGATCTTAGAATACTACATAGACTCAAAGGCCTAGTGTATAAGTGCATTATGCGACCAGTCCTTCACTACGGCGCCGAAGCGTGTCCGGTTCTCTAAGGTTTCGTGTCGCAAACGGACACCCTTACCAAAGAAAGCTAATACGCTCAAAAGCTCTGCCTTACAGAGATGAAAAAGCTGCGATGGTTGTGCAGCGTTATGTGTGCTGACCACATTCGTAACGAGTACATCCATAGCAGCCTTGCAGTCCGTGACTTGACTTCGGCCACGTTTGTCGCAGGCCTTAACCTAGTCTAGCAATGGCGTGGCAGATGTCGTGAAGGCTGACAGGAGCGTAAACGGGCATACAAAGATGTTCAGAATCGCGCAAAGTGGAGGAATGGCAGTTAGAAAGCGGACCCTGGCAAAGACCGCTAGATAGAAGAAAAAGAAGAAGTATGATCTGATCTCAACTTATATCTGGTCCCTAATTCAACAGTAAAGGATAAATCCGACCTGTAAAACATAATTTCAATAATCGTTTTAAGCAACGAAATATAAATTAGCCACGTAAATCGATTTAGGTAGGTAATGATTATCAGCCGTCATCGGCGGGTTCGGTAAGGTTTATGAATCACGCACCGCGACCGTGTTGTCCTGCTATACAATAATTGAGTATGAAGCTATAATTCCTGCAACGATAATGAATATGACTAACGGCTTCCTGACACGCAGCTTTTTACCTTAATAAGTAGCACCGAGTCACAAAAATGTGCACAAAGGGTATTGAATTATGTACCGACGGAAACCGACGGCGCGGCCGTGGAATGGTTAATGAAATTTAATAAAGTAGGTAACTGCCCTTTTTTTAAAGTAATGCCTGTTCTTTCTTTAAAAAAAGTCTTAATGTGTACTTATCAAGTAGCTAATTAGCGTATTAATACTCTACGCTGGTACGCTTTGGGTATCATTAAGATAGATCTATCTTGTTTTGTTACCTATGTAAAATAGGTAGTTTTGATGCAATGTAATATAAACGACTCGTTAATTGGCACAGCCACCTGTAAATAATTATAAAGTCATTGTTATTTTCATTTTGTATATTCTTTTGTGTAGTATAACCGATAATTAAATAATCAACGATTTAAAGCAACGTGATACATTTTTTTCAAAGGAATTTAGGCAAAAAATTCACCGATACATATTCAAACAAATCACCTTAACATTGAAAGGTGATATCTTCAAATAATGGAATTCGAAATACAATAAATCAATACCATAGTATATCATTGATTTAATATCTTGTAGAAGACTACGAGTAGATTACATAACATAACTAAAACAAAATAAAATATTGCATTATGTTTTCTTTTTGTTTAAATTAAGGTCCGACCGAGATTCTCGGCCGCGAACTAAAATTGTACTAGTCTCGGTCTCAATCTCGGTACAAAATCCATAGTCTCGGTCGGACCTTAGTTTAAATATGCCGTAAAGTTGGCTTACACTAGACCTATGGGGTATTTAACACGTTCCATGTGCAGCTAAAATCGATAATGTCAGTTCGCACGTGCAAATTCTCGCACAAAATTTCAAACATAACCTGGCAACAGTATTAAAAGTCCGCCGTTTATCAAATTGTCACTTTTTACAGCTGATACGTGCGGGTAAGTTGACGTAGCTTAGCTCGTACGTGCAAATTTCAAATTATCCCTATATTTAAATAAGGTCGTGCATCATATATGATGCATTCCCGTATCATCAATACCTTCAAATGCATCCCATGTGATGCACGCACAGGGAACGTGTTAACATTGCCCAAACGCAAAAAAAAACGCTTTGATTGACTTACGTAATTATAAAGATGGCATCTAACATTGTAACTAAACGATGTCAAGCAAATAATCTTGTTGTAATTCAATTATTAATTTGCCAGGGCAATGTTACCCCCTATGGCTAATGTAACCCGACTTTACCGACATAAATTACGTTTAATTTTACAAATTCTATTGTATTTAGCACGTGTTACAAACACCACAATGTGAAAAAAGCTATGAACTGTAATAAGTGGGCGTGTAACTAGGTTAAAGCCATGGAACCCTAAAATCGTTCATTGTGCCCCGAAAAATTACCCCTCATTCGCCGGAGGCATTTTCTTTGTGCTTACACTGAGCTTGCATTTCTAAAATCCATTGTAAATGCGGGCACATAAAATGTCACGAATAGCCTTGTTCTTATTAATATTTTGTTTTATCGATAAACCAACCACGTATACTTAACACATTCGAACTTTAACGAATCTTTTAAACGAATTACCGACTGAACAAAATAGAAATGTTAACACATCAGTGGTTTATTTAATTACCTATATTATGTAGGAATATTTAAGCAAGCCAATGTATTCACAGTTTTATGACAGTGAATGCTCTTGTACGTAAGTCTTTTACCCAATTATTTCGATCACTGGTAATGATTAAACTAAAGAAAACTTTGACTGTATTTTAATCAATATGAATTTATACCTGCTACGTCTCTTATTCGTACTCAGAGCCTTTACTCAGATATTATAGTCGAATAGAAACCGAAGTGAATAAACGTAGACTATAAATAGTTAATATTAATGGCCCAGCAGTCGGGGTTTACTGTTTGTTAACATGTTGACCTGTTCACAACCTACATTATACATTAGACAAACCTTTATTGTGCTATTACTATTTTAGACAGAAAATAATTAATCATTCGAAATTATTTGATATAATACGGTGATACGATTATTTCTGTTGTGTTAGCCCCATTTCAGATAATTTAGATGAGTTATTAAATATGTAAGTCGTTCTTTTATTGGGAATAAGTTTTTTTTATTGCTAATTGTAGAGGTACATACCTACATAAATAAATTAAACCATTGGCGGTAGGGGCGAAGTTGATGAGGTCCAATAGTTATTATTAAAATACTTTAAAAAATCTGAACACCCACCGGTATCATAAACCTCATCATCACTAAGAAAACTTAGCGTCCATTGTTTTGATTGGACGTATAGCTGTAGCGTCGAGTCACATCATTCGCGAAACTTCGCCCTTCGTGAAACTTCAAACAGATAATGATCACAACAGATCACTTGCGAAGGAGACAGGGCTACTAACAAAGCTGGCGTGGCCAGGTGGCCTGAAGCCGCTTATGGGCAAGTGCGTGATTGCGCTTGACACTCGTAATATCCGGTCCGTACTGCCCGATGGTATCAATTTCAATTTGTTGCGGCTCTGCTACCGTCGCTACTCGTTCATTGCATGAATCGATTTCGCTCAGTTTCCTGTTCTGGATTGGACTAAATCTCACAATTTCTGCTTGGACGGTGCAAAGCTATTTACCCAGTATTTGTAAAAAAACTGCACTTCTAGTATTTGTTTAATATTTATGTGGTTCTATACTTATGTATGTAATGAAATAAGCCTGTATAAAAAATAAAATTAAAAAAGTCACTTTTTATCCAAAAGATGCACATAATCACGTAAATGTTTATGTTGATGCTAGTATCTACTACCTACATATTTAGAATAATTTTATTGTTTTCTAACTTATATTGTCGACACGATCTAAGAAGCGGAAATAAGACGTCTAATTGGATGAGTAGGGCCGCATCCTAATTGGGAACCATTGACCCGGGGCCTTCTTAAGACTTAGTAAAGCCATCAATCTGATTGATTCTTCATTGTTTATTGCTGTTTTTTACAATAGTCGTCTTTCATTTAGTATCGTACACATATGTTTTACAAGGACTTAATCCATGTTGCAAATGTATACATTAATAGTGGCCCTTATTCAAGGGGACGGTCATATTTTAACTAGGATTTTCAGCTCCATAAAACTCAAAATTAAATAGACAAGTTTCAAATATCGGAACCCGAATTCGACCCTGCATTCCGGATAAGGATTTTCTGTTCAAACGGCGTGAAAATTAATCGATTAGCTATTCTCGTTCCGCTTCAAAAGGTAAAGTTGATCGTGAGTCGCGGAGCCAGTCGCCTGCCGCTAAGCCCGGGGTAAAATTAATTACACTAGTAAAAAACTCACCAGGGTTATATGAATATACGTGGCACGTAGGCACGAGTGAATTCAGTGACTAGACCGATAAGCTCGTAATTTGGATTTGAATTCGAATTCAGCTTACCTATAAACACCCGGAAAACAATTTTACAGATATCTGAAATGTTAGTTGAATCACCATTGAAATTAATGGACGACGGAGGCTTAGATGAGTTAGTTTTTTGGAACGAAATAAAATTCTACGGAAACAATTTATAATAGGTATGTAGATTATGTGTATCTGCGGTTGCATTGTAGGTAAAGTACACTTTTGTACCCTTTTTAGGCTACGTACCAAGCTTTCGAGGCTTTACATGAAAGTGATGATTGTGATGAATATGTTTGTCCAACTTTGTTGTTGGTCTCGTAGAGAAAAATACTAAGAATGCAAATCTTAACACTTCTTATGATGATGATAATGTCTGGACAGATGTCGGCCACAGCGGTTGCTTTTCTCTTGGACTTAACTATCATTAGAATATAGCTATACTATTCTCTCGTCCGCGATTCGGATGTCGGTAGACAGAGTGGCGAAGCGTATTTTCTTTTCCGAGCTCTAACGTATGCGGAGTGAAATTTGGACAGATTTTGAACAAATAAAAAAAAATAACAATATTCAATTAAAATTGTATCTCAATGCTAAATTAATTTGTATACATTTGTTAATTAATTTGGAAACTTTTATGTGTTTTGGCATCTTTCTTTAGAAATTATGGCCAATCAAGTAGAACAATGTCGCAAAACTGCATGTATTTTCCACAGGACACATTTGCTAAGGCCAAAATCGACGATTATTGTGAATTTTTGGAAGATGCCAAGATTTGAAACACTGTTTTATAATAATTTTGTGTTCTTTTTCTTTCCGAAAAATAATACTAGTAACCCTAGAGTAATGTAATATTTTAGCTACAGCCACTTTTCTGAGAGAACTCGAATAAAGGAAATTACGTTAGACCTAATCACAAAATCGAACAGAAAGCTCAAAAGGACTTCTAAATACAACAAAAAAATTGTTTTAAAAATTCCTTAAGGCATGAGCATCACAAAACTTTAACAAAAAGCAAGCCTACCACCACCGAAAATAAAAATAAACAACTATGAAAATGTGATTTCGTCATTTGGTCAAAAAGTGTAAAAAACACCGCTTTTGCAGAAACGGATGTCACGTTGAACGAGTTATAGGTAACTTTAATTATACATTTTTAGCATAGTAACTATTATTTTCAGAGTACCAATAGCCCAATGGACAAGAATATGAAATATGATGAGCAAAGGATGTTTGCTTAAAGAGATTTCCTACAGAATATAAAATTAGAGGCAAGAAAAATGCTAACATCTGTTTTTTCGACATCAATGGATAAATTACCGTAAAACTGGAGTTATACACTTTGGATTCAAATAATTTTTATCTTTGCATAAATCCTTGTTAAAATCGGTATTAAGAGATGTGAATGTTTAAGAAAATAATAATGTTATTATTTATTTAATATTACATTTAACTTTGTCTACGTTTCATTCCGCATACGTTAAAATGGAAAACGTAACCAAGGTGGACAATACTTACGCTATAAAGAAGTTCTGAAAAGACAATATATGAAGTGAAGCAAATTAGAGCCTTTGGAATGGGAGAAAAAAACTATATGCATGCATAGCATGACGCTTTTTCATGAGCAAGTCAATATTTTGAGACTAAAAGTTTTCTATGAGACTCTTTTACAATCATTACTGTTAAATTTTTACGATACTTTATACCTACTCGTTTTAAAACGGAAAAGGAACTACAAATTATACACAGGACCCGTGGTATACAGTGGCCCGTTTAAAAAAAAACTAGCTCAAATTCGGGTCAAGTCAATTTAAGGAATTATATCGTTTATATATTATATCGTTTAAAAGAGCAAATTTTTCCAGCTTTCTTCAAGAACTAGTGTTTCAGCAAAATTATCTTGTGTAGTTCAGCAAACACACCTTAATTAACGTAAATAAATAGCGACAGCCCTGCGAGAACAAAGTACTTAGACACCCGTTTTGCACGGGCTAGTAATGATAAAACAGCACATTTTTAGTAAAATATATCTGACTACATATAGTTATGAAAATCTGTACAACTGTCGGTTAAGCTAGTTTGGGCTTGCACATACATTTGTAGTATTATAAGTTAAAAGAGCATCACTAACGATTGTACCTAATAAAAAACTAGCAAAAGCTTGGCAAGGGTTAAAATAATGCTGGTCAAGTGAGTACGGAAACGATGTGGCGACAAACAAAAAGCTAACGTTTTAGTAAGGTTGACAGTGTTTTCTATTTTGACAAATGCTCGCAAGATTATTACCCTCTGGTCCACTTGCTCAATCCCGGGTCAGGAGGCTAGCACGATGTACCTAAAGTGGTTAGTGCCTTACGTTAACAAAAAAATATGGACTTTAGTATTAAACTTGTAACAAGACTATAATATTTAGAGCAGTGTAATATGATTACGAGTAGTAAGTATAATTTAATAATGGAACTTCGGAAACAGCGAAATATAGTGTATTATAAGGATATTATCGCCAATCCCCTTGCTCAGCGTGGCGATTATGGGTATTTATCTCCTAATGCGTTTATACGCATAGTTAATAGGAGAGGCCTACGTCCATCACTGGACTATCATAGGCTGCTGCTGATGATGATGATGATGATGATGATGATGATGATGATGATGACGATGATAAGGATATCAAAGGGTTCTAATGCTATGAGTGAATCGTCTTTGTTATTGTTTCCTTCATACGTAATACCTACCTACACGATTTTCTAGTTTACCATAATCGATAAACTTATATCTAACAACTATTTTCTATTATATCGGAATAGGTATCTAGACTATCTAGTAAATATTTATCTCCTTGAACACATCCTGACCTCGCGTAATATGAAAGGAAATATACCATTCAAATGCAATTTTAACGTATACTAACCAACCAGACATGGTCTGTTTCGTTTGCAATATGAATACTTTTTGATACCAATAAATGGACGGGCAACGGTTGAATGCCAACATGGCCAGCTATACGTGATCTCATTTATTCCCAGAGAGGTCGTATCGATACTCACGAAGTTCTATGTACTTGAGAGAATATGAGAAGATGCATTTTAAGATTAATTAGACGTTTCAACAACAAGAAGTGTTTGAAACATCGGTATATTGCTGAAATTGATAAAAAAATATATATATATATATATCTTGGGACATCTTACACAAATCAACCTAGTCCCACGGTAAGCTCAATTAAAGCTTGTGTTGTGGGTACCAGGCGACGATATATATAATAGATAGATACGTATAGATACTTAGATACATACACAGCCATGACCAAGGAACAAACATTTGTGATAAATAAATACACAAAGAATGCCCTCGCCGGGATTCGAACCCGGAACCTCCAGCTTCGTAGGCAGGGTCACTACCAACTAGGCTACAGAGGCTGACAAATTAATAACTATACGCGATATAATCCATTACGTAGTTTTATCTATGTTATTTAAATAGATTACAAATTTAGTCGGTTACATATTTAGTGACTGAGTGCATTACTTACATATACCTACGTGCAGAATTTTTAACAAAACTTGTCAAAAATACTCCCAAGCTAACCAAATACAGTTTCGAGATTTAAATATACCTACAGTGAAAATTTGACACTACTGTGCTCTTTCAATTTAGCTTTTTACTTTGTCACTCAAATTGTATTCAAATTATCGCCATTGATAACGTCTCAAAATAATACGTGATATGTACCTACGTATGTAGGTATTTATTTATTTATATCTTCGTTGTACATATTCCCTAATTCAAAATTAATACAAATAAATACATTCATTAATATTTGTATAATATAGGCAGGCTTTGATTAGCGGGACTACTCAAAAATGTACTCTTTTATTTTGAGAAATGCTTGCACAAAACTACTTCGTTGGAAAATTAAATCCACTGTGAAGCGCAATGGTCAGGCCCGCGGACCGAGTTTGGTTTTATAATTAGCTACATTAATTACGTCGGTGGATTGTCCAAATAACACAAATGAATGGATTCAACACTACCGTATGGAGAAACTATAATTCAATCGCAACGAGTTTAATGGCCTGGCTGTGTATGCTTAAACAATTATAATTACATTGCCGCACACAAAAATTACACGGAGGGTATTTTATGTGCACAAGGTTGATATTGTTTGTGAAGTAACGCATTTGATTTCGGTAGGTGATGATATAATGATTTCAACACTTTTGTGTCTAATAATTAACCGTTCGATTTGTTTTTTTAATGTACCTTAAATGGCAATAAACATAAATATGTGTGTAGGTAGTATTATTCACATAAACATATTATCTTTGAAAATATTATCGAACCGGGTTACTAATTTAATTCAAGTCGAATGCTCGACAAATGTTTTGACCCATTGAGAGGGTCCTCGTCCGGAGTACCCTCGGTCAAAACCCGACGTGTACTTTGCGCCATGCTAGAACGGGTTACTGGCCGTGGACGGTGATGACGTGGGTGAAGCAAGGAAAGATACTTACCCTCAATGATACTTTTATAATTGTGTGAGTAATTCGGTATTTTAATACTAGCGACCCACCCCGGTTTCTCACGGGAACAATATCTCCCTCTTGAATCACTCTATCTATATAAATACCGCATCCAAAACCATTAAAGATTTAAGCATACATAGGTATATAAGGACAGAGAAAGCGACTTGGCTCTATACTAGGTAGTGATGATGTTCGGGTCTTCGTTAGTTATAATTCTAAAACATACTATCTACTGATAAATCTACATCAAAATATCTCTAAAGTTCGTAAAACGTCATGATGTACCTATTACTTTTATTTTATCACAAGTAATGTACATGTATTTATTTGAAAATGCGCAGGGAGTTTAGTCTATTATGTTAGTTATTTATGTTCAATGTATTATTGTTTCAGATTTACATTATCAGCCGCGACCTCCTGCTCCAGAGGGTAAGTCATATACATTTATCTACATGTAAACTTTACCCTTAAGTTGGCAATGTACCTTATAGGGCTCATATTTTTCGACCCACTTTTTGTATTTCTTAAGGTCAGAAATTTTTGATCTCTATACTACGGCCAGGGGACTAGAACGCACGATTTATCAATTCGCATTTTTTTACGGATAAAAAAATCTAAAACTGTGTATTTCTTAATGTTTTTAGAACTTTAAAAAATCAATAACGCATTCCTTGTCACATCTTTGTTATTATGCGAATTACAGAAAACATGAATAGCTAGTCTGGTCAATATGTAGTTACAAATTTCAAGTTGATTAAAATCTGAAATACAACCTAAGCCTTTTATGTTATATCCTTATTTCAAGGAGTAGTAAAACACGAACCTTATCAGCGGTTCGCATGTGTGCGGTGCGGGTGACATGCCAACTCCGCCGGTGTCTCGAGCCAACAAAATTGCTTTGTCCTGACTCTCACAAGGACGCTCCCCGCATTACGTGGGCAAACTCCACGCCTTCTGTACAGTTGTGTTATTATTTGTGGCTTATTTCTCAGAACATCAGTCATTTTATGACATTCGCTGCGAAATTACATGTAAAGTGTCTGCATATTAAAAACACGAATACAAATTTGGCACATATTATCAGTAGATATTGCTCACGGAACCTGCTTCTAATATTTAATGCGCATAATGTCTAATCATCATTCCCTCTACCCGTTACCCATTAAGCCAGTTGTAACTTAAATATAGACATAACTTATATTAGGTAGGTACAGTAAGTGTTTATTTTTAGGGTTCCGTAGCCAAAATGGCAAAAACGGAACCCTTATAGATTCGTCATGTCCGTCTGTCCGTCTGTCCGTCTGTCCGTCTGTCACAGCCAATTTACTCGGAAACTATAAATGCTACAGTAATGAAATTTGGTAAGAATATGTGTTGTATGAACCGCTACAGGAATGTGATACTAAATTGTAAAAAAAACCATTGGGGTGGGGGCCCTCCATACATGTAACTGAGGGATAGAATTTTTTTTTTAGTTGTACATAAGCGTGTGGGGTATTAATAGAAAGGTCTTTGAAAATGATATGAAGGTTTATACATCACATTTTTATTTAAGCAAATCGCTTTCGAGATATCAGGTCTCAAAGTCTGAAAAATGTGTCCCCCCCCCTCTATTTTTTAAACCACGCGATATAAAATTCTGAAAAAAATATATGTTATGCACATTAATAAACTCTATCAACGATTTTTGGTTTGATAAAATTATCTCCTATAGTTTTTGAGGTAGGTTGATTTAACTGTATTTTTTTAATAATAAATTGATAATGGTACGGAACCCTTTGCGCGCGAGTCCGACTCGCACTTGGCCGGTTTTTTTCACTTAAAGCATTTGCAAATAATACCTACTTTCTTTTATACATATGTGCTTTTAAACAAATTATAACATTTGAAATTCGTGTAATAATGAAAATATTTTTGGGGTCTTCATTGAATTTAATAAGCACTTCTAATTATTGAACCAGCTCTCTTATCTTTTAAGTAGAATGTCCGGCCCGCATAAGAGGAAAGCTATATTTAGATATAATTTAAGAAGTTCGCACTTCTGGAAAAGCGCGGCGGTGAATTCCCTAATTTTCTTTCATTCACGGAGCATCCGCCATCATTTTTATCTCCCCTCCTAACTCCATTTATCTCGGTCTTCTCCTACAGCGTTGCGCTCTAACGTTTTATTTGTCTCTTACAAAATTGTTATTTCCTACTGCTTTCTTTTCTTGAAGCGGATTCGTCTACGGCCTTTAAATAAAAGTCAAGGAAATGAGTTCGCGGTTGAATCCTGACGCTTGACCTCTTTTTCAGGGAAGACAAATGTAATAATAAACACAATTTGTCGCCTTCTTTGCCGTTGCGGGTGTTTAATATTTCGCATCAGGGAATTTGTAACAAAATCTCAGAAACGCGATGGTTTTGGCTTTTGATCAAAATTGCGTTATTATCGCAAGCTACTAGATATCTGCTGTGTGGTACCTGAAATAAATGCCAAATTGATATATTATGTAATACATACATAATATGTATGTATACAGTGTCTGATATCAACAAGTACGAATGATGAAGATGTTTTAAAAATCAAGTTACATTAAAAATAGCTAGTTAAGTTTAAAATTGTACTAATTTAGAGTAATGAATTTACTCATAGGTACATACTAACGTACAACATTTTCGTATACAACTATACGTATATTGTCATTAGTTAAGCTATTTTAAATAGCAGTAATTATATTATTAAGTAATTATATTAAATTGGCGTTTGGCATAAAATCAAATAAAATTCTGTTATTTTCTTCCATATAAAATACGTTTTTCGGATTATTACTAGATATCAAAATCAAAACTAACCAAATTTTATCTAACATAAGATGAACATTTATTACCTAAATCTCATGAGAATATACACTCTCAAAAAAGTAACTGTGGTTACACAACAAAGAAACACCCCAGTATTTCATAAAAATAATTGTGGCATAGTGTATTGTTAAAAATTGATATACGTATAAGGTGCATTCAGACCAAAAGAGCATTCGCTGTTCTATCCCCCGCTCTACGAAATCAACCAATCACGTTTTGTGTAACGATCGAATTTCGTACAGTGGGAAGTTAGAATAGCGAATGTTCGCTTGGTCTGAATGCACCTTTAAATTAGTCCAAATGAGGTATTTGAATATAATTATACCTACACCAATTTTCAGGTAATCAGTGAAATGACAATACTTTCTTATGCTTGTGTGTGATTTTGGTATTTTTGAAAGCGATTAAGGCAGTTAATACTCAATACACAGTTGGTATTCTGTTGGATTAGATAATTTAATTTCAACGAAAGTAAAGTTTCATTGTGTACATACTCGTCTTCTGATTACATAACTCAAACGACTGGAACTTTTATGTATTATACAGACCCTTCCTTACTTATCCCGTATGATCAGATTGAATTTGATGGAGGTGAGCTTGTTGCTCGAACACGTAGAGAGTACCTTTTCTTTTCACAGATTATTATTGACTTAGATACTGCTCAACCTCAGTCCATTTTCTTGTAATAACCTAAGTTAATATTTATGTTCTTTATCAGCCGATATCATTGTTATTTGACATCAAATGGCAAATACACTTTGAAAGTAATTGTAATTACAAACTTTGTAAAGTAATTACAAACTATTACTCTAATTATTTTGTCGGGTGATATTGTCGATTGTTATTTGTTTGGCAATGTCCATTCCGGAGCTAATTGCCTGACGCAAATGGCTCCGGATCGAACGTACATTACGACCGCGGCCTTATTGTGTAACTCTGATCGAAATGTGTTTGTAATTTCATTAATCGACGATATTCTGAATGTCGCTATCAGTAGTAAAGTACGACAACAAATTAATTGAATTAATGGACTAGAAATGATCAGGAATTTCCATCTGAAAAACCTAATAAAGCCGTTTCGAGAGTGTTACGTACAAGGCTTCGTTTGGGTCTTCAGATACCACTTGTAACTTTGAATTGAGAAGAAAATTGTGAATTAACTTTCGCCAAACCACTGTGTGACTTCACGCCCGACAATCTGCCTGGAATTTTAACTAGACGATCGAGATCGGTACTCCCTGAAGCACAAGTTAACACAATGCCGCAGCCAAAGCGGATTTTCGTATAATATTTTAGTCCTTCTTAATAATTTAGTCACGGTTTGCGCTCCCCAGGTAGAAAATTGGAAATTGTGTCATTCTTTGGAGCTCGAAAAATTAGGCAAAAGCATTTTTATCAAACATTTGTCATTGAAATAAGATTTTCAAATTGTCTGCTTATTGTTCGATGTTTTGACGTTTTTATCTACATACGTACTCGTATGAGATCATGTATTTTAAGAAACCTATATTAACAACTGATAAAAAATATGCGTTCTTGGTTTTAGGGTAAAATTTAATCCAACAAAATAAACGTAATGAATTGCTAATTACTTATCCATTTTTATGAATGATTTACATTTAAAAGTATACTTTTACTTACAAAAACTTTTGGCTTCTCTAATTGATTTGGGGAACCATTCCCTAACAAGAACGATCCCTGTTATGGTTTAACTATATCACGTAAGTAAGTACCAATATCCTAAGCAATGTTTTATGTTTCAGAAGCATGCGAAAAGACGTTCTGTCGCTGGGGTGCAGAATGCGTGTCTCTTGGCGACGGAAGGGCCCATTGCGCGTGCCCGGTCAGTTGTCCTACCGCACCGGCCGCTGTGTGTTCCACTGCCGGCCGCACGTACCGCAACCATTGCTACTTGCGCAAGGAGGCCTGCGAGCGCAGGCTGAACTTGCGCGTCAAGCATGATGGGGAATGTGGTGAGTGTCCTGTCGTTGTAGTACTGGATATGTGTCACTCATTGGAGTGCTGAAGGTATGTCAGCCATGGCGCTTGCCCGGTCAGCAGATCTCCTACCGCGCCGGCCACAAAGATTGCTACTTAGGCCTGCAAGCCCAGTCCTAACTTGCGTAACATGCTTCTTAAGTTAATAGTTTGTAACACCCGGCGTTTCGCACGTCGTGATTTCGGGTCTCTATTGGTTCCCATAAAGTTTGAAGTTCGATTTTTGATGCGAATAACGTTGTAGGTCCGATTTTTTTTTAGTCATATTGTCATAAGTCATAAAAATTAATATTATAAATCGGTGGTCAGTTTTATGTAGGGCATAATTATTGTTAGTCATAAAAGTCGATGCCCATAACTTTTAAAATCCATACAGCATCATTTCCAGAATGTTAAAAGCAATAACCTTCCTTATTATAACTGTTACAACGTCTATATTCGCAAGTTGTAATTATTTGTTGTCGAGTGATTATGTTAATGTAATGATGTTGCTAGAAATATAAATGTTGAAATAGGTACCTAATAAATTTAGTAAGTAAACTTTGTAGTAAACTTAGTAAGTAAATAGTAAGAGTATTATATTAAAAGTCGGTCCTGGCGCTTCGCCGGCCGCTGCCGCGGCACGCTCGCTTCGCTCGCTCGGCTCGCGCGCTCTAAGGTCACAGTTCAACCTAACACCCCTCCTCGCTTCGCTCGTCGTCGTACCTACACTGACCTGCCTTAGAGTCGAGTAGGTAAGGAAGTTTCCTAAATTGCATCATAGTCCATAAATTTCTTAATTTAAATTAATATTAGATTTTTTGAATGAAATTCGGTTATTAAAACAATATGAGTAAGAACCATTAATAGGTTCAAATGTATGACTTAAAATATTTCTTAAAAATGATAGATAGACCTTTGAATGTTATAGTTAGCAATTTTATACCTTTTGTAATTAGAGTATGTAATGTTATAGGTTAGTAATGTTAGATCTATTAATCGATATACTTTACAAAAATTATGACCATTGATGCTTATATCAGTAAATTATATGGAGATCAATTTCTGACTAACGAAATTCGGATTAACAAATATATGGGAAAGAAAGGGATCCCCGTGATTTCATCGTTATGCATTAAAAAAAGTTTAATTTTGCTGTGTATTGGATAATTTTATACGAGCATTGAAGTACCTATGAAGCGACTACAACGGAAACTTAGCTCGAAAACTCATTAAATGAATGCGCGTTTTTTCAGACAAAAACTAAGGACGACCTTGAAAACGCCCACATTGCTTGTTCTAGCCGTTTTAGCAATCATCGAAACAAACACGTATTTAAATGAGCATATCGTAAAAATAACGGACATTTATTTAAAACAGAGTAACATTTCAATATAACAAGCTTCATGTCACATAATTCAGGAAACTGTGGGTACGTAGCAAAACTCTACGACTTTTATTTTCGGAGCTACGCCGTAGAGGCGTGAAGTTCACACGGCTACCGAGAGCTCGTAGCTTATTTATTTATAATAAGCTATTTTTACCAGGCCTTTACTCATTAATGACCTCCTTATTAAGACTATATTTGCATTATTATTGATTTGTAGTGGTATATAAATTGTTTTAACTATTAATACAAATACCACAATAATGTACACAATATCAATAAATTATACAAGTTCATTAAAAAATATTTAGTGGTGATGCCGAAAAAGTGACAGTTTTTTTATAATAGAATCGAATACGATAATGAATGGACTCTTGAATGGATTACCTTCCAATGTTACGGACTGGATCCTAGTTCTTTAAGCCAAATGAAATCCAGAATTCATGTTCTAATGTTGCCATAAATGCATTTGTACACCCTGTATGTCTAATTGTCTATTATGTGATGTCAATATTGTAGACTATTAAATTTGAATCATGTTTAACAGAGGCTGGCGATCCCTGCGTAGGCGTGACATGTCCCACGGGATCCAGGTGTGCAGTAAACTTTGGGCAAGCCGAGTGCCGGTGTCCCCGCAGCTGCCAGAGAAGGAAGACTGTCTGTGGCACTGACGGCAAGGAATACCCGTCTGCATGCCACTTGGACAAACATGCGTGTGACAATCAACTCAACATCACTATTAAATATCACGGAAAATGCGGTGAGAACATATTTTGTAACTTTCAGACAACTTATTTTCCAGAATCCTGATACAGTTTTGCCATGTTTTACTTACTAGTTATTAGGGTGGATCGAACATTTTTTTTCGATTTTCGAAATGGGCTAGTTCTAAATCGATGCTCCATAATAAAGTAAATGAAAAACATTATGGTCAATTCTTAATATTCGTACATCTTGTACTGCCCCAAGACCACTGAAAATATGAAAATTATAGACAGATCTAAGTCGGTGTTTAAGGCCATTAAAAGAAAATAAAAATATTTAAATCATCTATTTATTATTAAAAAAGATACAAATAATCTAGTAGTACACATTTCTTGCAATTAACATGACTTTTTATCTTAGAAAATACCTTGGAAAATTGTCAAAATTTCGCACGCTTACATTAGTTTGTAATCTCTCTTTGTGTTAAATACCGGCATTATTTTCTGCGATTCTAGCCTAGTCTTTATAACTATTATCAGACGCAGACTACAACGATACACCAAAATTATAGTTATCTTTGCCAAAATGTGGCCCACAGATTACAATATGGTTGATGTTTGACAGGCTTGGGGCAGTATTAAAACTAAGAAACATTAAAAAATAAGTTAATTTCCTTTTAAAGTAATAGGCAGAGCATCTACTTTTCACTAGCCCATTACGTTTGAAATAAAAAAAAACTCATACAACCGCGATCCACCCTACTAGTTATATGATATTTGCTTCTTTTGAGTTTAGTCAGATGTCAATTTTTTTCAATAGTATTTAATAGTAGGTAGGCAGGCATTCATCTTTATGATACATTTAAAAAAGGTTTAACAGTGTACTATTTTAAGATTTTCTTAGCGCGAGGATTACACATGAAATAAAACTATGAAAACGGATAAACTCGCGTATATTAATTAAATTTAACTTCATCCCGACGTTTCGAACACTTTACAGGGTTCCGTTTTCATAGTTTTATTTTAAGTATACTATTTGTTTCGGTACTTATTTTAGTACCATTCTGATCGGAATTTGTACTGTAGCAATGTTAAAAGTTATTATAGTAGTTGATAATGTTAACAACTTTATTATCATTATAATATTTAAAGCTATTATGGGAGCCGCATGACGCGAAATCTACTTTTATTAACCAATTCATTGTAACTACGTAATAATGAAGCTTTAAGCATATGATTCGTGGTAAATTTAAACTTGATTCACGGTAAGTAATTTACGGTTCAATTTTTGCGGTAAACCGAATGGGCCGAGCCGGGAGGTAAATCGTTTGAATTTTCATTCAGTTCGCAATAAATCAAGGCGTGTAATGTTAGGTCCAACATC